>UZAN01000004.1:0-31317 GCA_900618425.1 Echinostoma caproni | reverse complement strand
ACTGTTTCTTAATCCACCGCACAAACCTATGGGACCAGAAAAGCATGAGCTTGTAAGTTAATCCCATAATAAATCTTTGAGGTTATTTAAAGTAAATTATATAATTGTTTTAATGTTGCATTTAGTTCGGCTTCGGAGCCTGGAACTGTACTGAGCAGTGCTTATTTTTGGGATTTTAGACCATTGGTCGAAAAACAGACTTTGCAAATTGGAAACACGTGGCCGGTCAAAATGATTAAGGTAAAACCGAAGTGCAAACAGCACATCTGGTATGTAATTTCATTCTTCGGTTAAACCAAAAGGTTGCCACCGCTGAATAGGGGCCAGAAGTTGGGAAGCTTTGCACATTTTTTGACTGTGACTTTGCCCACAGGTTAAGATTTCTACCAAACGTTGGTGTGTTCGTTCTCATTCGATAAGACTGACACTCAGGTTAATCCAATCTCCTGAATTCGTATGTAAGCAGTATTATGGGTGGAATCCGACAAATTGCGGTTTTAAAAGATAACGATCTCATTTCCTAACAAGTGCACTTTCACGTGTGCATCATGCATGTTGAATCAGACTTGTGACCACAACTGCATTCTTGTAATGAAATGAATCTTGTCAGTTTTCGTGATTACAAGTTAAATTATTCACTTAAATGAATTTGAAACATTGAAAGTATTGATCAGAAAATTCATTCCTTTTTGTCAACCGAATTTGTAAATTTCAATTCTCTTAATGTGCCCAGTCACGTGCATATTTCACTTGCAAATTTTCACTTGCTTCGGCAACTGAAGTTGTTGCCGGATGCCGGGATATAAATAGGCGACGAACAAGCGTATCGTCGCTAGCGTACAAGGAATAACTGGTGTTTGTGTATGCTGTTCGGAGGTGGCTGGTTGCGATCGTTACATTCAGCACACTAATGAACATTGCCTGCGCGAGGTAATCATCAGCTGTTTTGATTGTTATGCTGGTGAAAATTGTTTATCTTTGTTGACAGTACGTGGTACATGGGAGTGGAAACTTCTTCGGTAATCCATGGACCCCTATCGGTATTCGGAATTTCTCTGTCATGGAGGTATTAAAACGGGGTAATATTTCATGAATCACTACGTGTCAACAAAGAAACATTTCGTGTTAAATAAGTTGGGTAGATGGAGGATAGAGTCTGATGAGCAAAGTAAGCAGTTCTTTGATAATTCATCAACTATACAGTGCCATTATACAACCGGTTATTGGATCCGATCAATCATCGAAAATAGCTTGTTCCATCTATTGGATCTTGATTTTCATGAATTTCAATGTACATTTTCAGTTATTCCAATGTCTGGTTGACCATTTATACAGCTGATCAGCAATTCACACTTCAAATGTTTGAGTTTCCACGGTGGTGTGTTAGATCCTAGTCGGATAGCTAAACAGACATGGAACTTCAGTGTTTGACTAGATTTAAGGTGGGAACAACACAAGTGCTTTCAAACGAATAGGATTATGACTGGACTGAGTTCTATCAAAGTTTTCTGCAAAAGAGGAATTCGATTATTCTGTATAAAAATTGGATTGATTGGCAAGGGATTTCAGCAAGTTACGAGGATTGACGTGGATAAAGATCAAAATCACTTTCGTTTGGGCACAGTGTCCCTTCCTCTGGAATTCTGATCGTAAAAAACCAGGTAGTGTGAGGAGATTATAGTACCTGCAGATTTGTCCGTTAGTGGCATGCATGCACTATCAAGCAAATCACGGACGGAAATGAGGGGATTAAGAAATTTTGTAAAGTTTCTTGAGATCTAAGGCAGTCCACTGAGTATTCCTATCGTGAAATTAAGAAAACACTGTAGAGGACACACATCTTGTTTGGGGAACTGCTTTTTCGGGTTAATATAGTCACAGATAAACTTGAAAACTATCAAATTTGTGTAACGATCTGATGAGACCAATACGATTGGTTGATTTTGATCTTATGATGTGTGGTTTGGAAGTGAAACAGCAGTTTTTGTTGTTGTTGTTGTTGTTGTGACTGTTGGAAACGTTCAAAATTAATAAATGGAGTGAGCTGCTACATATTTGGTTTACCAGACTGGGTCATGCAAGGGTGACGATGGTTTCAGTCGGCTGTTTCAGGTTGAGGCCAGAGTAAACGGGGTAACTGAACGAATAGCTTTCGGGAACCATAGGATGGACTGAGTAGACGAATAGCAAACACCTTAGCTGTGGCAGTCCCGTGAACGATCAACTTCCGATGGGTTTGCTGGTACTTTGTAGATCACTTTGAATACGTCCTCGTTAAGGTTTTCATTTCAATTTTGGTAGTGCTGTTCACGACGGCCGTTTTGTCAAATTCTTGAGGATTGATGGTTTCGGATAGCAGTTGTAGACTAACTTTTGCTCTGTACTTTTCAGTTCCTGAGGCAAACGGTCTCCTGAACTAATTTTCCTTGCTCCATACACAAGGGTTTGAACTAGGTTAATTCTAAGTTTCAGAAGCACGAAACTGGAAAAACGAGACTATATTGTTCAATTCGAATTAGATTCCTGTAAACAGAATATTTTATCACACTTCCGTAGCACCTAGTGAGTTTTGCATCTAAGCAATGAAAATCATTTCTCCGTCTCAATTCTGACGTTAAACTGATATATAGTTGCATTAACCCGAGGACGAAGCAATAAAAAACAAGCTTTGATTGCCACAGCGTTTTCTCAATCTAAGGCAGTCTTTCAGTGTGTATAAGTGTGCATATTTTTGTGTGATTGCTCAATTAGGCTTCAACCCACGACAAAAGTAAACAGCTTTGTTTATAGCAACCAATAATCGCTATAGTTAGCTTACTCATTGTTTATCATGATAGCATAGGAAAACCGAGAACGTGTGCGTATAATTCAGCTTATGCCGATCTTTGCACTGGTTACTCGCGATCTCCGATATTGATTGCAGTGAAGCAGCGAGGAAACAAGTTTCTGATTGATACATCCCCTCATGTACCGACTTTCGAATCATCTCAGCCACGGTAGTCCAATATTACATATTAAGTTGTGTATTGCCGTGACCATTAGGAGCATATTGCCTTAACCAATCATCTTGCCATTTGATGTAACAGTTGAAGTGTCCAGGAAATTCACTGTAAACAAGATTTTGATTGGTAAATTTCATTCCAACTGTGTAACATGTATTCCGATTTGTGCGTGATGGAATTTGATGCAACTTTGACCCCGCTGATAAAATCAGTCAGTACGTTGTGGGTGAGTTATGGATGACTTTCTTGTGGAAGTTTTGCATGCAATAGTATGCGGGTAACGGAATTTGGAAACTAATTCTACGAGGAAAATCAAAGACACAATTGAAACTGGGGACAATACTTGTCAAAGAAAATTTGAAATGTTTCGTTCACGCAGCGTCAAAACCGCAATCGTTTTTAACAAAAAGAAAGTAAAGACCTATTGGTTGTCAGTAATTTGTCAGTAATTTCTTCTAACCTACGGGGTGATTCAATGTGTATCACGAGAATTCAATCACACTCACAGCCCACTCAAGAGCAAAGTAGTGAACTTGAATCTTTGACTCCACATCAGTGATTTGCACTTTTCTTTCTCGACTGGAAGTGCACAATAGAGAGCAATCCTTTTGTGGTTTATATTATTCTCCGACAACTTCAAAGTGATCACTTTAAAGCTAGATATTTGCTAAGATTTTCATGCCTCAATGAGCATAACGTTGAAATGAGATTAGCAAACCCCGGAGTACTGAAGGCGCATTTTTCCATCTAACTAACCGTTCCCTCTGTCTTTGATTACTACAATCTGCTCCTGCTTCATCCGCAAACTGAAAAGTCACATATGACGTGGACGCAAGGGACGAAGACATACGCAGTACCATTCGGTAAATTTCATTCCAAGTGTGTGGAACACTTGTTCCGATTTGTGCATGATTGCTGGTTGTGTGACGAAATCTCCCAGCATCGAGAAGCAGGAAGAAGGCCACATAAGTGGCGGTTCGCTTATTGAAAGAAGTATAATCGGTTTTTTAAGTCCAGTCAAGTAAAGTCAAGTGAAGCTAATCATTATGCACTCAATGTTTGGATTTTCCAAGTTGTTCACGAGAATACGCTGGAAGTTGGGAAAAGCACAAAAAATGTGAAAAGGGTAAACAAAAACGAAGGAAACGATAATGATATTTTAAAAAATAAAAACTGAACACATGAGATGTTCCACCAAACCTGTGCTAAATGGTGCCCGGTTCACTAAAAAGCGCGAAAGAAAAGGGAGGATGCTGTTTCTGTTCGTGATGATGTGTGCGGAGAGGAGCTTATAATGGGGGAGGGTACCGGGGGCTTGACATGGATTTAAGCAATTGTTTGTGCTTGCTTCGATTTTAACTGTTTAAGATTCTCCGAGCTATTCTTTCGATATGCCTGTAAACAATAAAATCTCCCAGTGCATCTCTGGCTAAGCCACTATATCGGGAAGATAGTTTTATGGATCCAGAAATGAAAATGAAATCTTTTTCTTTCAGATCAGGTAAAACATACAGGGAAACAATGTAGCCAATAAGGAACGATCCATGAGACGACAAATTTGAAAACTACATTTGGGATAACAACAAGTCTCCTATGTAGTAAGCAGAAAAATAAAGTTTAATAACCCTTTTTTTAAACTTTCTCTACATGGCTAGTCAGGGGTAGATTTTGGGATGAAACTCTGAAGATATCAGAATTAACGTAAGAAGATATCAAAGCCAAACAGATCACCAATCATCTGCTTGTAATTTTTTCTTCACACAGTTTCCTTTTGAATCTGATAGTTATTGATTGATTAATGCTATTGATCAGATGTGCGTTGGCCACAACTTGTGACGCGCTGCTCTTAACCTGGAACTATCTCGGAGGTTTTACCAACGTGTTAAACAAAAGTATAATTGACGTGGTGTTTTAGCTCAAGACAGAATGTGATGAGCATTTGGGATTGTTGTCAACTTTGACTCTGACGGGTGATTCTAACTTTGTCCCAAGCACTGCACAAAAATCCATTGTTTTCGAGGCTGAACGGAAATAAATAGAAGCACGTGATGATGAATTCGCCACATTTCGTTAAATTAAGTTCAAGATCGGAAGCAGAAACAGAGCTCCGGATAATGGAAAAGTTTTGAAAAAATAATATGCCTGATGCGAGACTGTTTATGTTCAGACCACATAAGCTGTGTAAGCGAATAATTGTTTAAGAGAATCTTTAGGTAAATTATATATATGCGTCGAGAGAAAAAAAACGGAAAAATAAACAGCCTTTTGTATTCCGGATACATTAGCTGAATTGCTGATGGAGAATCATCCAGCCCACCCGGTACTCCGTGCACTACAAGAGAACTAAGCTTTGGCCATAGCAATAAATTAAATGAGCAACCGCAAATAAGAGATCTGGTGGTGAAATCATGAGTCGAGCGATAATCAAGAAACATGGACAGCGCAAATTCAATAAGATGAATCAGTCGTTTAATATAGGAAGAAAACAGCACCTTCGAGACTTCACCTTCAGGCTTGAAAATGAACTGCATGAAACACTCTCCCACCACACGTCGTCTGTGCACCAAGCGTTGAATCTTTAAAACTGAGACTTGATGAAACATTATCACACTTTACATTCCAATATAAGTGAAGCTGCGTGCGGCAGTGGCGTAAGCCTGCATCATGTGACATTTTTCACAAGAAATTCTATACCTCACTATATTTTAACCACAACAAGAACTTATGGGACGAGAAAATTATGAGCTTGTAAGTTATTCCCATAAAAAAACTGAAACTTATATTACTTTCTTTTTATGCGATTTGAGAACTTCATAATGACCATGGCATCTTAGGATTTGTAGAACAGGTCTTTTTTGTCTACCCAGCTTGACCAGTAGTGTTGAAGCTGTCGCATCATTACTAAACAAATGGGCTTTCAAATGAATGTTGGACAGTGTCTTCACTATTTCAGTAATATATGTCTATTTCATTTAAAAACAATAGGTCGAACGGGAAGCAACAAGAAGATAAGGTTACTCCCAAAACCATTCGTTGAGTTGATTAACTTCTGTGTAAGAACCTAGGGTGTTTGTATAGCTGAGCCTCTCAGAATTGCGAGCAGTCGGCCTTACTGTTGTCTGCTTCGGTAGCACTGTCGATTATGGCTTAACGGCCAAGGAAGATTATACGGATGGAGCAATAAAACCATGGAATTTAATGCATAATTGAGCTAATCATTTTATGACAATGTAATGCTATGTTTCTTGTGTTGCACATTCATTAAGGTCTTTGATAAATCACATTTGTGGATGTAATAATGTTGTCAAATTGACTGATATCGGTTTGAAGGAGCGTCAAAATTGATTTTGACAGCTCTGAAATAATTTTTTGCAAACGGATCCTATCGGGCGTTTCAGTTTTCTAGTCGTCGCGGAATGTTTGGCAAATGAAAGAAATACGAGGAATACAGAGCGAGTACAAATCGGCATAAATTTGTTTCCGGGAAATGTGATTTTGGATGAAGATGAGAACCGCTGTTTGGTGAAATTTGGGACGCACGCTAGAGAAGGATAAGGATAATGACATTCTAAAACAAAGGTTTCAGATGAATCGCAAACAAAGACTTTCAATCAGGAGTAACCCCAAGTGAATGGGGTATTATTCTGGTGCATATGTTTGCTTCGGTTGGCTATCAGGCGATAAACATTACTGTCGTTCATGTGATTTGAATACCTATTGAATGCACAATTGAATGACTGTTGTGATCGGTAGCAATGCATGAATAGCAGTTTAGAATCCCAAACAAATAGTCCTAAACCGTGTGAACCAGGGATTGCAATGGTGATTTTTCAAGAGACTCTACAGGTTGCCGATACGTGGATGTATGGACAGGATTGGTTAATTTTGCCTATTTATAATTAGTATTGATAATATGGTTTGAAGGTCATCAGGTTTGGGGTCCCAATCTTAGTAAGTTAGTTAGCACACTGGATAGGAAGGCACATGTATCTTTGTACAGGCGGCTTATATGTGGCCTTGTTTGGCACGGCATTAAACAGCAGCAGTGGGGAAGCGTGATGTATTCATGTATATAGTTATGAGCTAATTGAATGATGGATGGGTATACTCGATGGATTGTGACAACAACCAACATCTGCTATTGGGTGCTTATCTTTGGCTGTTACGCACTCACTTTCATCACATTGGAAACGTATTATCTGATGGATGATCAGCCAACATCGAACGATAGGAGCCCATGTAGTAACACAAAACAAAGAGCTTGACTTGTGTGTGTATGTGTGGTACTTCCAATGGGCAACAAAACAAGAATGTGTCAAGATTGACCTGATTTATTAGATAGAATATCGAAAACCGGATCAATTTGTAACAAAACAAGCAGCTAAGCGATTCTAAAAATGGAGGCTGAAATCAATCGCCATACCACTGAATTTTCAGCATACATTCTAGTTTTACCGCACAGCAAAAAACTATACCTATTTGAAGGCAATGAGGCCGTATATTCAAATGATTGCTTAATAACAAGAGAATGATTTAAAAAAATCGATGTGGTTCATTTCAAGTACTGGCTGTATTCATCAAACAGTGTCGGCGTGGGGGCGAGAGATTTATCAACTTAGCAATATGGAAATGTACCTAGATGAAAAACCCCGCTGTACGCACAGTTCCTTTGGTGAATGTATCGCGTATCTCCGCTGACCAGATTGTGTTGCGCTTTCTGCTGTTCCAATTATAAAATCTTTAGCTGTCCGGTACACTAAAGAAATGTGCTACCCCGCTGTATCAGTACATCTGTCTTCACTCGTTGACCCAGTTCAGTGACTGTTATCGATCGGAATAGCAGTTGCACGTTTCTGACCGGCACAATGACTAGAAACACGCACACAAAACAGCCACCGATTGGTTATTACACAATCATCCGGGTTCTGTTTCCTTTTTTGTTTGCAAAATTTACCGTTTGATTTGGGACTTGCTACCGATTATCTTACATGTTTTCACTGGCTTTGACTAAATTAAGGATAGAAATCCAAAACTGTTAATAGAAATCAGGAAATAGCGCATGATATCAGACTAAGATTACTGTCAAAAAGGCTTTGGTTACTTCTGTAAATTATTTGCCCATGGAAATGTATGTATGATAAATCAAATGGTAAATTTATCATGTTATTTTTAAAAGGCTTTTGAAACCTTCGGGGAGGAGGAGGATTTTCAGTTCACGCTTCATTTGCTATTTACAAGACGAAATTACCTTTGAAATTTAACCAAATCCTCCATTACTCACTTGGAACAAGTGGTCAAGTTGTGAATGTTTCCAACTGAGTCATAACTCCGGAAGATAGTGCTGAGATGATCAGGGTCTGTGGCCCGCAACAAGCTCGCAACGATGGGTTGTGCTATAAGGTGCAAATGGAAAATGCAAAACGGTCTGATCGGTTGCCTGGTGGCCGAGTGGGTAGCATGCTTGCGTTCTGCCCATGAGGTCCCGGGTACGATCCCCAGTTGGATCAATGGATGCGCACTGCTGATGAGACCCACGCAGGTTGAAACAGCTGTCCAGTGCTTTCTAGCTTTTCAGTTCACTCTTCATTTGTTATATACACGACGAATTCACCTTTGAAATATAAAACTGTATTTCTATGAGTTGTTTGTGATTAAGGGGAATTGAACTGTATGTGGTTTCATCATAACTTTCTCGTCGATGCATATCGATTTCCCTGCTGCTCATCACTGAACCATGCACAACATTTCTACCTGTTATCGGAAAGAGGGAATAAACTCCGTCCCAATAGGTGGCATAGAAAGTTACTATCTGTGAGCTCTATCTCCCCCGATTGGCATATAATGGGTAGCGAGAATCGAATACGGTGTAAGTAGTATGAAGCAACAGTATTGTTCATGTGAACATCAGAGAACTGATCAGTAGTTTATGTGTGGTGAATGAATAAACATGCTGTCATTCATTGCAACACATTCATCTATAATTGATGAAATTGCTGCAAAACATTGAAAACCTGCGAAGACGATGACTGCATCTGATTTCGTGCACACTTTTCTCAAGTCTCCTGACGCTACGAATGTGAACTGGAATGTGATGAGAAAGAACATTGGAGTCGTTTAGGTTTCCGTATGCGATGTACTAGGCGCCACATTTGAATCATATTGGGGGCCCTTATAGCATACCTTAGAGAGGTCACCAAACACGGTTCACCAAAGCTGTGCAGTTCTACTCACTACTTTCAGTTCAGATTTTTGTCGATTTTCCCCAGGATTATTGTTCTCATGGAGGTTTGGCAGGTGTACTAATACTCAGGTGGTGTGGAAATGGTTTCGAATGTCATCAAATGTGAGTGTGTCTGGTGTCAGCAGACTTTGAGCCAAGAACAATTAGTCGTTGAATGTCATCATCTGAAAGTGTTTCGGCGATACATGTGAAGTCGGCTGATTACAATTCTATAGGTTTGGCATTTTCATAAATTGTTATCAGAGCAAGGACAGGGGTTTGTGGCTTGACAATATTTCATAGTCGAGGTTCATTCCTGGATGTCGTTTGTTCTCCTGGACAGAACAGATAGCAGATACCCAGCCATAGGCAGCGCCAACGGACACGAATCAGAACGATGAAACAGGTCTGGCAAAACGCAATTCTCCTGGCCAAATGATTTGGTGAAGTGAACCCGAGCAAAAAGCCAGTAATAACACAAGCATGAGAAAAGAGAACATAAACGTTTCGATTATTGATTGCATCCATGTAGTTATGCAATTATGCAATGCATAACTATGATCATTTTTATTCAAGCATTCAAAACCAGCGAAAGAATATCGAAAAAATGTTTTCGGACTGGAGCTCGATAACCGGTCTGTATCCTGTGATTTGCACGGGGAAGGAAGATGAGTTTGGGTGAAATCTGAGCACTTGATAACAGCATAAAAGTTGATCTAACAACAACAACAACAACAACAACAAGAACAAGTCAGTAATCAGCACTGATTAATGGGTTGTCTTAAATCACAAAATATATCCTTTGGTAGGTTTATTGTGTGCGTGAAGTGCAGATGGAAATAAAATTAGGCCAAAATCGGGAACGGAATCGTCTACCCGATGATGCTTTTCATTTTCTATTTAAAAATTAAAGTGAATGGGAACATCAAATGTTTCGCAATTACTTGTTTTGTTCGCCTAACGCTCTTGTCGTAGATGATTGTGCCTAAACAACCACCAAGTTAACTGAACGTATTGGGCCTGAGGAAGTGAAACAACAAGTATAGTATAGTTCCCACGTGACTTCCACCTTTGTGATAATCAAGATTATGAACGACTAGCAAAACCTCATATATCAACAATTACAGCTGTCTCTCGGACCATCGAACAAACATGGAGATGCTTCTTGAAATAGAGAAGAATAAAATCAATATAGTTCCAGCATCTATTGATCAATGTACAAATTGTCAGTCGACGGGATTTTATCCGTAAGACGAGTGATTGATCGAGTGGACAGAAATAGACCACTTGGCTTGGTATTCTACATCAGAAGTATGAAAAAATTAATAATCGATCATTGTGATTTAGAACAACTGGGAACATCGATTATGGCAATCGAATTGTTCCTTGTAATCCGGAAAACCGCCAGCGAAAGAACATTCCAATACAGAAGTACGATAGTATCGGAAATCCATTATTGTTCTAAACCTTTCCTCCCTCCTATAATATCTTCCTTTGTTTTCATTTTTGCTATAGCATATCTGAAAGTAAATGGCAAGTTCCGTAGTTGGTGTGCATGGGCGCGGAGAACGTTCCAAATTTGCTCTAATAGAGCGGCCCAAACTCTAGAGTGAACATAAATTTTACTGGATGCATTTCACAAAGACTCTAATTGTCATTACAATTAAACCGGGGAGATTGATCTTTTACGGGTAGAGGAACAACACTGCAAAGATTTTTATGTTTCTAGCTGAACACATAATTAACGTTTGTCATCCGAAAATCACGATTTCAGCTAAGGAGTACTAACCAATCTGAATTTGTTCTCTCGTTTCACCAAAGTGATATTGTTTCTGTACCTATGGGATCCGTTCCGGTGTAAAATAAAAATGTAATTCGCTAACACGATAGAAGAGATGGGTGAAAACTGTAGTTATTTTACAGATCAACCGATTCGGGTTATGTTTATCCATCAGACGCAACTTTTAGCGTCTTGTCTGCGAAACATGTTGAATCAGCGGATAACTTTAAATCGTCAAGTCACACACCACTGCTGTTTTTGTTTAAAAGTAGCATTAAATATGATTTATTTTATCACACAATGCTCTTAATTATTTCAGGCAGATTTATTTTAATATGTGTGTGTATACCTCCCTCAAATGAGACCTTGTAGAGGACAACTATGAATTTGGGGAAACTGGCCTGCTGTTAAATACTTCTTAGCTGGATTGAGGTCAAAACCAATCGTGAAATGTTCACTCCGCCAAGACTGATTTAATCTATTTATTTGCATTTGCTCAAAAAAAATAATTTCACGAATAGGACATAAATCTTGACGTCAGTGAATATTTAGTATTTTGTTCTCGCCAATATTATCCCGTAGAAGGTGACCAAAATGTCATTGCATCAATGCGTGAACCTCTTGTTGTTTGCTTGATCATAAATTTATCTCTGAATAGTTGTCAAACTGAAGTAACCACATGACTGAAAGTCGGAACGTATTGTAATCAAATGCAAGTACGGGGCCTTTACCCGTCTCCGAACAGTCGAATGTCAGATCCTAAACGTTTCAAACACATCTTACTTCCTATTGGCCTAATCGATTGTGTTTTATTCAGCTAACGCCCCTGAGGCTGAGGCATCACAAGACTTCATGTATGCGATTTTATGTCTTTCATCTTTGTTAATGTTTCCACATTCAACTTTGACCCCAACATTGCTCTCGCTTCGTTTATCAGCCTATCATTTGTTGGCATTTTCAAACTGCGGCAATTCATTTGCGAGACGTAAATATGAGAGCGGTGCAATAGCCGAAAGCCGAGAGATACACGGAAGACTGAAACGGTATTGGTAGTGGTCTTCAAAGAGATCGTATACATCTGGCCACATTCAATTGTTAGTGTGCTTTCTACTAGAAATCATTATGAATAATACTTCAATTTTTTCTTTACTTTCGTTAAAACCGGAGTCAATGTTCTTTGGTCTTCACAATTGCACTTTCAGTGTATCATCGTCAATTGTTACCATCCACGTAGGAATACTGGGTGTTCACATTTGCACGTTATTGAGAAAGATCAGTGAACACTGGAAACTGTCCAAATCGTCATCGGTCACTTTCGTCCTTAATCCTAGAAATTAGACTAACTGTTCTCTAATCTGATCTCTGACACCTTGCAGCTAATCCTACGTTACACGAATCCACCTAATAATGTACATAAATTTGACTTATAAATAGGTTCTTTTCCCCTGTCTTTATCGGTTCTCTAGCACGCATTTATAGCCACATGAAGGTTTCTACTAGGAAATGCGATAAAAGAAATTTATAGCGAATCAATTTGCCAGGAACATGTTATTATTACATTATTATTATTATTATTATTATTACATTGTTGTCTTCATCTGCAATATTTCACAGTGCGAGAAATTTAAGTCTTCAATTTATTTTTTTCCTTATAGCACCATGCACCATTTTGGTATCCATAAGATCACGGTCAATCTGTTCGAATCAATTGCAACCTAATGTTTGCTCTCAATCGCGCGTACAAAATACTGGATTTATGCCAGTTCGTGGCGACCAACTGGATAGTTCTTGAAAATTAAAGCTGTCCTCAACTCTTCGTATTTTGTTTACCAGGTATTCTGCAACTGAATGGACTCGTTCCTGGGAAGGACAGACCAACGTGTTGGTCCAAGGAACATAACCAAAATGGCTTGTGCAATCCATGATACGATATGATATGGTATAAACACCAGTTTATGCATTCCCATTTGATTAAAAGTCTAAATCTGATTTTTTCAGTCCAATTATGATTTGTTTTACTGGGGGCACTCCTGTCTACGGAAATATCATCGTCCCCGATCTAATCCATTATTGCATAAATCGGACGTCTTTTTTCAGCATGAACATCATGAATTATCTATCGCACAATTGATAATAGTTTCTCATTTTACGCGATTATTTTATCAACTTCTATTTTTTGTTACAAATGATTCTGTATTACTCCTCGTCCGAAACGATACAACACATTCTATTGAATACGTGAAGTCTGTTCTATGTTGATTTAATACAAAAAACATCATAGAAAAAACTGATATAGTCTTATTTGCTCTCCTCAGCCCTTTTATTCGTCCCACTTCTCGGTCTTCATTGAAGCACGTAGTAACGGATACACCTGAATGACATTCTCAAAATTCGTAACTTATGTTATACTTATGTTCTGCTGAACTGGATCATGTGAACTCAGCAATTGAAGCATATTTATTCAAACGGACAATAAGTAACGTGCCTGATGAGTTTAACCCAGGGCTTTGCTGGAAATTACATAGTACTCTGAAATAGTCAGAGAATGACTGAATTCCATTATAGAAGTATTTTTATTTTTCAAGTAAAATAACTACCTAGCAGACTTCAAGCGGATTTCAGGGCATCGCACATACAAACGCACATACATTTTTTCTGTTGCTGTGCACTACAATGCGCATTCTGATCAATGGCGCATCGCAAGGGTGTTGTCAAGGGGAAATTGCTCCGCATGGGTCAATGGGAAGTCAGTTTTCCAAGAGAGAGAAAACATTTATTCACAGCTGTATATGGCAAGGGTATTAACCAACATAGCAAAATTTGATCCTTGAAACGGTTTAGACCAATAAATGACAACGGAATTTCCCTAAAATGCCTCACCGTATTTTCGCTACCAGCGGCAATTGTAATCATGCTAGGAATTCCCTCTTCCGCCCTCAGACTAATTTTACGCATTCCCAGGTTATACATGTCAAACAGGGTGGTCAGTTGATCAATAATGCTATTCTGCGTTCCTGTGACGAATTTTTCTACGTGAGTGAGTGTCCGATATCACTTACGCTGTTTTTCAGATCCTGGGTAATTAAAAACACTAAGATACATTCGTCCCCGTGCTTATTCATCAACGCATAGCGTCATCTGAACTGAAAGACAACCATTTGTATGGGCAAAAACAACGAAGGCACATTCCAATTGTCAAATGCTACCGTTGAAATCCTGTCTGCCTCTTATCAGTGTTCTTTGGAATTCCTGATGTTCCTATCGTTATTCGGTTTGCGTAAACATAAAATGAATTGACCGATGTTCAAATGCAGTTCTCAGACAAAAGCGTGATTAGGGATTTGAAATATCTAATTAATTGAACCAGCTCAGTTTCACACAATCTGTCTACCGCAAAATGAACAATACGTAAGATCAACAAAACTTGGGCTATAAATATTTTCGGGAATTAATTATCAGACCGGTCACATAGCCTGATGATCCTGTTTAGTAATTGTCTCAAAGACTCAGCGTAACAGTGCGATTCGTCTAGGGCCACAATTGTAATTTTGGTTTGTGTGAGCGTTTGTGCATGATTTGATTTAGAAATGCCAAGCTTACTGAAATCGGTAAGAATCCAATGTAGTTGGAGTAGGCGGGCCGTGGAACCAATACAAAATACTTGACACCGAATTGGAGACACTACTTCACAATTGAACACTCATGATACGGTCATCTCTCATGTGCAGGACACATTACTTTGCCAGCGTTTTTAGACACCTAGCTAATCCGCCATCATACCTCACCTGATTCACGGACGAGGAGTACAAACGTCAAATGACCTTTCGAGGGACTTCATCATCACGGTTTTTCATTTATTGTCATGTGATTGTAATCAAACAAGGCACGGAAGCATGGGAATTTTGAATTGACCTTGAATCCAATATTGTATGACCTTAGACATCCGACATCCGACGAGTCGTCATTATTTGAGAGCAGATTGCTTGGAATACAATTCAGCTCTTGATCCATTGCGCCTGTGGTGCGTATCCTTTTGACTAATCTGAAGAGGCCCAACTGGCGAACGCTGTGAGTGAGAAACTGGGGTACTGATCACAGTAAGATTGCTGTGGTCAAGAGGGATTTTCAAACAAAAAACATCTCGCTTATTCCTCACAAGAAACAATGTAAAACAAAAACAAGAAGCCGATCAAGCTCAATTTTGGTGAGTTCTTGATGCGCCAAATACATCACAGAAAAAGTGTCTGTTGGACAATAATAAGGGAAAGACAGAAACAAACACTCATGCAAAACAACATACTATACGCACTCCACAAGACCATTCACACATAGAGCATAGATTCAGGTTTTGCTCACATTCCAGCAAATTGTTTGCACTGGGAAGACACCATGCTTGATTCAGTTGTCTCCTGATCCACCTAATAATTTTGTACGCTAAAAGGAGTAAGCCACTCAACAATCCTGCAATTGCCCGCTTTGGTGAAACAAATCACAGGAAGCAGCACATGGTAATGGCATTCCAAATAATGAATAGACTTTACCATACTCTGTCAAGGTGGGTTCGATGTCGTTTGGTTGTGGCAGCCAAGAAAGTGGCAGGTACTCTCTACAGCATCCTTCAGTGTGCACATAATAGTTTATTCATGTCTTTAACTTCCCCTAACCCACCAATTCATGCACATAATCCATTGGTCGGATTAACACAAACACAGACAATTGAGATTATATTCCACTTGGCATCCCATTGTTAGACAGGACCTACCCCTGAAACTGTGTGACACGGCTCTCCTCAACCGACATCTGTTTTTAATTGGAAGAACGTACATGAATATTTATTTGGCAATGTATTACTGTAACACGTTCATCTTTTCGAGCAAAAAGCGATTGGAAATTGCACAGTCAGTTTAAATGAAAATGGGGGTATTGCAGTTTCCAATTCAACTATACCGTGAAATTCATCGTGCACAGAACAAATAAACGTAGAACTGAAAAAAGGAAGTAGTGCACAGTTCTTTTGTTCTGATCGAGTCTCACTGTGAGAGTTACATTGTGTTAAGTCAAAACGAAAAGGTCTAGTCAATTTCTCTGCGGTCAGATGGGGCTCGGGTACAATACCCCATTAGGTCATTGGAGTCGCACTTCTGATAATACCCAATAAAGTCGAAACAGCCGTACAGCTCTTTTCGGTTCAGGCTACATTTGCTCTATACACAGTGAAATACATAATGTATCGTACGAATACATTTCTGGGATTTCTTATTTCCCTAGAATATTTTCCAAGTCTATATTTGATCTACCTAATAAAAACTGCCCGATTACCAGGCCCCAGGTGTTACTTCTGTATTACTAATTTTCAGCGGTGCAAGTAGAATGCATCACATAGGTACTCCAACAAAATAGCCTCATTTAATCCAGTGAAGTGTAGTTGGCTATGTTGTCAGTTGTACAGCAGCATTCTGACCACTCATATGATTTCGTGTTCGTCTTTCCAGGTTTCTGGGTTATCGAAGTCCCGAGATTACCTCTCACATCTTTTAACAAACACTCAGATGATCTACTTGTCCGATTCAAACTGACACATCGATACGTGAGAGCAAGTTCGCAACGGATACAAAATATATCACACCGGAAGAAATGATTAGTCCTTCTTTCTCTCTTTCTCACTCTGTCTCGCGCGCACACACACGGAAATAACGAAAGCACGTACGCTATGAATACATATATATACATGTTTCAAAAGAGAATCAAAAGCCTACACTGCGTTGTAAATTGCTTAAAGTGACATTTTTATGAAACGCAAATGAACTGCCTGAGAGAATGGAATTACTGTCGTCACGGGTGTCGGTGTGCTACTTTTAGGTCTATAAATGACGGCTGGATGAATCGATCCAGTGTAGAGCTTCGAGAATTATGCATACACTTTGCACCGAAAATATAATTATTCCACCTTCTAAAGGACAAACGGTTCACCAGACGAGCAATTTGGGGACAGTGCAAGCTCGAGCATTTTCTTGCAGCACGCCCAACATCAGTGATCTGAGTGAGATTACGGGTGGCGTGAGATACTACTCACTTATGATTAGTATGTATCATAGTTGGTGATTTCTTTCAATGATCAAAAATATAACAAGACCACCGAGGGCCAACTGATTTGTCTGAAAGAATAACTACCAACTGCCTCATACTTATTCGGTGTACTGCCAGGAACTGCGATGATATGTTTCTGATGAGATGTTTTGTGTTACATATATCAAATTGGTTATATCGCATCTTAAATCCTCGATAAACAGTTAGCCGCGACCAGCAACGCGTTTCGGAATAATAACAGAGGTATTGAGGAAGCCTGAGTTGTCAATCGTCGTACTCCTTCAAGACAGAGGAGAACAAATTGCAATTCACAGTATCCATAGAATAACAGCTAAAAATTGTGAAAAATGATAGCCAGAAGTTTATCAATAAATGTCAAGTCAAGAACGTACTTAATCACGTCTATCGCAATTTGTCGTTATGATAAGAACAGGATCAACTTACCAAACCATAAATCATGGTTTTAAAATTGCTTGTTATCCACCAACATAAAATTAGAAAATTTTGGAAAAGTGAACTTAAGGAAGTAACTAAGTCTGTACGCTGTTGACAGAGTAACCAAGGTAATTTTGGAAGTTGAATGAATCAAAAAAGCTTACTATCAACTTCCATTGTCATGTTACTGTTTTTGAAACTCGACAACCACCGCGGAAGGGAACCATTAGAAACTTATTTTATCGCCATTAGCAGTTATTGAAAGTGTGTTTATTTTCTGCTTCAATGGGAATCGAACTGCATACCAGAAGTCCAACTTACTGATGAATAATAAAGTACCTGTCAGATAACTACTTTTAGTAAGACAACCGTTCTGGGAAGCGAGAGAATGACCAGGAGCTTCGGACGGACGCAAGATAAAATGTATCAGTCGTTACCTAGCCCAGAGTATCGAGTTTTTCGTTGGTCAGCGAAGAAAAAAAGCTATCATAGAACGAAGTAGACGTTGAAGGCACCAATTAAGGTTTGATCTACGTATTACATAATGCGAGCAAAATTTACCCGTACTGGAGTGCTGATATAATTAGAGTTTTCCACCTTTACTTCGGGTTCCACTGCCGATGTAGGTGATTTAATTTGGGCCTTTTATGAATTTGAAAAATGTTTCACCTGATGATGAATCAATGAATTTCTAACAAATATATCCACTTATTACTGATTGAGATCAATGAAAATCGTCCGCCGCTGGAAAAATGGTCGGATCACTCATAGATTCAATTCATTGGCTGAATTATCCATTTCTGAATGCTAACGATAAAATACATAGACATTTGCTCCCAGTCACTACCGTTGGTATGTTCATCTGATAACTTGACGTTTCTGCGATTGTGTGCAATCACTTCAGCAATTCCTTCATGAATAATGATGAACGTTAGAGCTTATTTCTTCATGGATGCTTTGACAAAGCCTCGCTGTTAGTAAAAACCAATGTAGTTACATTAAGCATCGAATTTTGTTGGTTGTCGGTTGTGAAATTCATTTCGAAGCCATTGCCAATATTTTTTATAAAAATGTACTTTGCGTCCTGAAGTCGTTGCGCGCCCACCCAGATGACGCTGCCGGTTGGTCGCTGGCCGATGAATATAGTGAATCCAGCCGTCCGCATTGTGTTCATACACGAATAACATCCTCTCTTAGCTTCATTTTTGTGCGGTTGGGACGATTTAGAAGCCATTGACAGTTGAGTAACGCTATCTGAGCAATTTTTCTATGACGCTACATAGTAACACCTTGTCCAAGCAATCAATCGAGAGGTAACCAAACCTCAAGGTCCAAATTTACATACCTTTAATGTAATAAAATGTGTTATATTGCTCTTTTTTATCTCAGTGAAAAGCTTTTGTAAGCTCGTTCACAACTTGCTTCATGTCAAGATTTAGCACCTAAAATATGGTCCAAATTTGAATAAAATCAAATAATTACACTGACGTTCATGTAGTTCTTCATCTACGACCTTATAGTCGTCAGTTAGAACTCCCCTTTTTGATGGAACTCTGTTACCCATTTTCATAGCAATACAGAATGTAAAATACATTAATAAAAATAAACATAATATGGGAGGAGTAGAAGGACCATGTCACAACGGTAAGTACGAAATAACATGAAGTTCTTTTTGTTGACACAAAGGGGAGGCAGCAATCGCACCTCAAATCTTAACACTCCTATGATCCGTGACTTGCAAATAATCCAAAACACCGTGTTTTCCTGTAGGTTGTTGACATAACTAAATGCAGTGGCATCCCGATTCGGAAGTAGAAGAACAAACTCCAAAGGGATTTTAATAAGACTGGTCACTGGGCAACCCAAAACTGTCCCATACCATATCAGTCTGAATGACGCGTTTTAAGTTGAGAAGTGTAAATTAAAGGACCTAGCACTTATACACATTGCTTGTGAGAGACCTTGTATTCGTCACCTTGATTAGGTCTAATGCCGTTAACCACTGCACAGGACTATTAGAACGAATAATCTTTGTATAAAACTTAATCATTGGAATCTTAAGTACACTGATGATGGAATGCTCTGGAGAGATCTTCTGCACATAGAAAACACAAAACCTGGAGTTTCAAACTCAACCTTGCTTCCCCGAATGCTATTTACTGATGGTAAGTACCCTGAATTGGCTCAACGCATAGCAACCAAAAGAATTGCTGGGATAAAACACCAAAGTCGTGACTGCAGGTGATTTACTTTATCAAACCGCCTTATTCAAGGCTGCGAAATGAACTCATTCCCACGTACACGATCTTCAGTGTGCGGGCTGGCTATACCAGAAACTTATTTACTTTCTGGTCTCACCAGCAACTTTGAGGACGCTACAAAACCAACAGACAGCAACAGGATTAGATAAACAGCAGTTCTACATAAAATGTTTTGTCAAAAGAACTTTTGTCCTCACCAACAACAGACTAGTTCAAGCACGGAGTAGACACGTTTGTGGGTGTTCTCAATCCCCTCGTATTATACAGAAACCTTGAGTACCTCAGGTGTATTATGACGTTGACATCCGAACTGTCTACTCGCTGCACCTGGAGGATTGATCTTAGTAACATAGTTTACTGTTCCCTTTTAATGATCTTATCGTTCATATCCCGAACAAAGTCTGACTGCGTTAATCTTAGTAACATAAAATGCCGACATTAAATTAAATACAGGGTAAATTGCAAATATCAGTGTGGCTTTGTAGCTCAGCTGGTAGAACGTGCGCTGTGCAAAAGCGTACACGGCGTCCATGCATGGATTCGAATCCCAGCGAGATCACTGAACTTTTCACAATTTCAACATAAGAATTCAATCTGCCGAAGAATAGTTTGAACAATCCAAGATGTTTTCTCCGCATCTATACTGAACACTGTGCAAAGACGTCTATGGTGCAGAACATTTTCTCAACACTGATCACAGAGAGAGTTGCTTTGACCGTGTTAGAATATTGTCCAATCTTTCAGTATTGTATCATTACTGGGTTCCAGTGAAACCCAAACAAGAAACATCCAATGCAATAATACATAGTTTACACAAGTTTTTGGTATGGTTTGGTCTTAACGTGACTTTAACAAAATCTCGTCATCAGTGCCGATTTCGCGAGTGCGTTGTGCGTATCCAACCTCTTCTTGAGATCCCCGAAAAGTTAAAATTTAAGTTTAAATAGGTATTCGATTTATTAAACTTAGATTCATGGCTTCCATTAGTTTTCAAACTAATAATCCTACTTGAGGTGACTGATTGATGCTTTCATAGAATGGGTCAATCGGCTCTAATCAGTGCGGTTTTTCCCCCAATCACTTTCCAAAGAGGCGTAAAAGATTTTTTCACCTCAATCAGCCAAACAATCAGTCTCCTTTCATTTCGTTGCTATATCGATCAAATTTCATTCAGTAATCAATTACAAAAATAAGAAATCAATTAAGATTTTTAACAATAAGCAAACAAAATCAATGCATTTCGATTCATTTTGGCGTGATAAAAGTGAACTTGTACGCATACCTGGGCCGGCGGTAGTCGAGTGGTAATGTAGTTATCTGTAATTCACCAAAGAAACTTTTCGTGGCGTGATCCTCTTCTTGAAAGTTTGTTGCACATTTTGTAACAAGTGAAGCAAAAAAAAGGAACCGAAGCAATTATTTCTTGATTTTATTTGCATAGATCAATTATATTCAGTCGTATAATATGATGTTTCGACATGAGATAATCTCACTGTTCCTACTCCCAAATCAAGAAGGTCAGTAAAATTCACATTTTTCAGGGATCTTGAACTTCTCTTATCCCCTAGATTTCTTATAGAATTATATAAATCAAAGATATTTCTTCTTAGAGATGTTCAAACTGTGTACCATCCATCGTAAACGTGTGTAGGCTGAATTTCAGATGGAATACTCTAACCAAATGATCTAATACTCTGTACCTAAAATCAACATGACTTGTCTTATTGCTCCATCGGATGTGCACAAATCAGTGTACACACCATTGTTTCAATACCGCTTCACGGTACAGAAACATCACCTGATATCTGTCACATGCAATGGACAGTTCATGTGCCGCCGTTTGTCAGGGCGACATCAGAGATGTTTTAAACAGGCGAATTCAAGGAAGCTTTCTGTACGCGTGTCGAAGCCGCTTTCGAAATTTCTAGGGCAGATCGTTTTAACCACTTGAACAGCGGACCAGAGTATATTTGATTTTTCATTCCTGTTTGATGTTGACAATGGTTTACGCGCAGTATCACATCGTCTCTTTACACGAAAACTTGCCGCACACATGAACCTCCACTCACATTCAGCTGCTGTCTGAAACCGGACCCAGCCAACTCCAAACGCTTTTATATCGTGATGAGGGCAAAACTCGCGTACTAAAAAGAATCATAAGCAGGCACGTAATTATCTAGAACGATTGACTTAGTGGTACTGATCAACTTGGGGATGGTTCTCGGAACACAACCTCCATGTGAATTGCATTATTGAGGATGCCGGACAGTGACACCTACTGGCCACCAAAGTTTCAATTCCTGACGCCCGCCTCTGGGCATCATTTGGATTGGTCGTCCTTTATTATTCCTGCATCTCTATTATCAGAACCACGATTATTATGAGTTTCACTTATATGAATTCAAACACATCTTCGACGGTTGTAATTAAAAAGAATATCGGTTCCTCTTTTCGAAATATTGATTCCTATTGCTAGTCCAGCCACATAACTCATCGACCGCTCGATTCGCAATATTACGTAACTGTCAATCGGCGAAGGAACAGGAATATGCCCGTTTGTTTGAAGTCCTTTTTTATTCGGTTGATGGGGCAATGCAAACGGACAGTGGATAGCGAAAAAGGTTAGCAGTCACAGCAGTCAAGTTAATCATCAATCATATTTAAAACATTCTAGTAAGCATCACCTTTACATAATCTCGCAAGTTCAGGGCGTTGTTCTAATTTCCATCTTGTTTAATGTTTTAAGTGATCAGTTCCATCACTCAACGTTCTTTGTGGAAGTCCGTGACACTTTGTAGTCTGTTTTGATGCAACTTTGTGATTCTGGCGTGCGACTGAACAGAACTGAACAGAACAAATAAACACTTGGGATGGGTAGTCTCTTCTAATTTCCTTATAATATTTTCAATCTTCATTCTGCCCGTTTGATCCAAATTGACAGCCAAAAGACAATAACCAAAACCAAATCCTCGTACAGGCATCTCTAAATCTACCAATCACTCCAACAACAGCAACACATGTCACAACCTTCAAGTCTTCTGTATTACCGTACCTTGCATGGTTTCTCACTCACGCTGATCTTTTCACTGAATGCTTTAAACTCAAACTTTGCTGAATTTGTTTCCGTACGCAGCGTATCATCATTATTTTTGTCTTTCACATACCATGCCATTTCCTATTCAGAAGAGTGATTGTGTAGTAGCTCAATGACATCCCCATTGGGTAAATTTAGGCGGTTTTTGACCTGCATTGACTTGCCTAGTTCAGCAGTCGAATAGTGTTCATCTTCAGGTTAGATTTATTCAGGTATGCGATGTCTTATGGAAATATACAAAGCGGCTTAGAATACTTGCTGTGCTCGTCTGTCACTTAAATTTAGATATTTATGTGATCCAATTGTAAGCTATCTACAAAAATTTCCTTGGGATGTGTCATATATTTTTGTGGTTGTATCCTTTGATGTATATTCCCTACAGTCATAGAGCTGTTCATTTTTATTATAGTATATCAGCTGTCCCATTCAAAGTTTTGATGGGTCAGACTTTGTCACTTTTCTAATGTCCACATCGTTAAACCACGTGATATTCATCAGTTTTCGGGAAACTTACAACAGTTGACACTTATAACTCACCAATGAGTGATACTCTTGTGCCCATAGAAGCATTCCGCATTGGTTTAGAGTGTTCAGTCAATTCATTTTGTGAGCCCATAGATTGCCAAAACTGAACTAAGTTTAACAATAAAAACAAGTGTAACTGAGAAAAAAAATTGCTTTACCTAAATTAGCCCGTCAGACAAGCCCTCCCGAGACACAAAAAAATATCAAAAGGTGTACGGTGAAACACAAAATGTTTGTTATCCCAGTTATCTTTCATTATCCCGTGTTTAAGTGTTTCACCCCCTTTTCACTCTGTTCTGTATTCCAATCCACCTGTCCCCTTCCATTGTTATTATTATTCTTGATGTTGCGTTGGCACCATGCTTGTCCACAAGCCGGTGGTAGATATATATACATACCTTGGGTGATTCAACATTGTTCCCCTATTAGTCCATATTTCGTGATTTCTTGGAAAGACTGGTTCAACGGTTTTCACTGGGAGGTGGAGAACTCTGGTCTCGGAAATCCGTATTATGTTACAGACAAACGGTAGATTGGCTTCTGCAGTTTGAGTTGAAAATCTATTGTGAGTGAATGAACTGTGTGAAAATGAACAACAAAAGTACCCTCAGAATGGTGTCGCGCACTGTATAACTCAGGCTTTATGCATTTTTACAGCAGGTTAAATCAAGCGAAACAGCCTACCCAAATCCAATTACTAACAAACAACGTGGAGCCTCGGGATCAGAGTTTACGTGTGAGATGACACTTCTCGGTAAATTGCAAGCATCGATGTACTTATTTTCTCATTTGGAAAGAAAAAATCTTGAAATCGCCGTATTTGTAGCAATTGGATGGGAATCAGCTTCGCTCTGATTCACAGCATTAGTCGAAAAAATTATCACAAGCATTCAGCGAGGAAGTTTGGTGTTCTAAGGAAGCACGAACGTGTAACCCGGAAACTTAACTAAGTATTAAAAAACTGATTCGTCGGGTAAACTCCTCCAAATTCACAAGAATTCAAACCCAGACGGTGGCACCATATTTGTTCTTTGGAAATTCGGATAACATAACCCAATTATTTTCCTCTTGTTTGCTTGTTCCCGAACAGAAATCGTAATGTTGTCTCAGAATATACTTTGGTGCATAGTTATTTTCTAAAAGGCTTTTAACACAATGGGTATTTCCTTTCCTCCATGTTTCTTTCGTCTTTTTATTTGCTTAGGGTTGCTTCCTTTTCAATGCAATGAGCTTTGCTTATTCGATGAAAACAGTGAGATAACCATAGTATAGCCAGTGTTGTGAAATATTCAAAGAAGTGTCATCTGCTTGTGCTGATTATACTGGTCATCCAATCCAGATTCATTCATGTGACTAACTCGCTCATATCGATCCCACTGAATGGGATCAATTGACCATTTATTTTAGTCTGAGTGGGCTCTTGTTTTGAACAGAAGAATTCTTACACGGACTTTTTCGACGGATTTATACCTAAATCGAAAGAACTAAAATAATGTGAGTGAATCGTGGTTTACCTTTTTGTGTAAACTACTTTCGTTTGCAACTAAAACTGTTTGAAAATTCACTTTGTTGTATTAAATCTAAAAAACAATTATAAGCACGTTTATTCCTGATGGGTTCTAAGCGGTGTTTGAAAGTGTGTCAGTCAATGTGACAAGGTGTATACCGGTGAAATCCGGCTAGCTTCGTTTGGATATTGGTAAATCATCATATAACTGCCCTTTGTGTTGGAAATTTCTTGGTTAAAGACACATTACAGCTGAACACTGATAATAAATGAAGTCAGCGGAACTGATTAGTGCTGATCGTATTGTATAAGAACAGTTTAATTCTGAAAAAACTACTGTTTTAGTCCATTTTCTGATGCAAAATTACAGTTGTTAGTTATGGGCATGCTGGTGATACGTTTTATAAATAAATTTCAATATATACATGTAGCACTAATATGCAACTGCAACTGAAACCAAAACCTTTCTTAGTCACATATTTTTGAATATATATTGTTCCAATCTGAAATAATATTTGTAAAACTATGAAGTGTATATATGTACCCATTTGGCATCTTTGGGCTGCACCGAATCGAGCATCAAGTTTCCTAATAGACCTTCTTGGTATCAAAGTCCATACAACTCACATTTATGAATAAAAGAGAGGATTTTCTAATAGATGACTATGCGCTAATCTGCTAGCACACCTACTGAGACATGACTGAATCTCCCAGAAGAAAACCCAAAAGTCATTGAAGATAAATAAAAACGGGAATGCAATCTCTATGGGGCACCTGATGGACGGAAAATAATGTTCTGGCAAAAGACTCAATGTGAAAGTGTGAATTTACCCTGTTCAATACACAAATACAATAAATGTGTATGTGATTGATAAACCTTCGGCTGGAAGCTGCTCGTTTAAATGCCACAGGAATCCTCAACCTGATTTTCGGTTAGCCAAATCCTTCCTCCTAATGCGCTGTTATATAGAAATCGCACTTCTTAGGGGGGTAATTGTCCCGTTAGAGGACTGTTGAGTATACCCAATACATCTTATCACCTATGTAAGCTGGTTTCATTCGCTAACCGGCATAAACTCCAACGCATCTACTTAATCCAGTTAGTAAATTTAATCAGTGGACTGAATGGGAGGCATATCCAAACATGTCAATCACAGCGTTATACTCATGAACAGATTTTTTTTCTGGTAGTGATCTGAAATCAACCTCAGTGGTTCAGAAAAAACCAAAATTATAGCACCTAATCGATTTGAATGGATGCTATTCATTGAAGCAATAGGATACGGTCCACCGTTGACGTAATGCTAAGTCTCACAAAACTACATCGTTCAAGCACAATGTCGACTAATAAAATTCTTCCTGCGTTAACCTTCTAACATGAAATTACCAAGGTCAACGAGGATGCAGCAAGTATTGGACATTTGGCTGTTTGGATACTGTTTTATTTGATCTTCCCAACTAAACTCCACTTAGATTATTGAATCTGGCACTTAGAAAGCCATTTTGCGTGGATTGCCGATTATGAGGGCATTGGCGTTCACACCTCATCTGAAAAAAGCAAGCCGCGGTGGATTGTTTGAAGGCAACGCAGCAGAACAAAAAGGCATTTACTCTGAGCAATATCGCAGATTTTTTATTCGTGTCCCAGCGCGGTTTCATAAACTATCGATAAATTGTTTTCACTGCAATTCGATCCCTGAAATCATGATAACCAATACAAATATTCCATTTTTGCTTCCACAAAGTCACGAGAAAAATATCCTTGCAAAAGGGAATGTCTGTTCTACACTTTGGTACCCAAATTTGTTTACTAAATATAATGAGTGATTCATACTCAGCAAACGCCGATCCCTGACATGTTTTTTGTATTGAAAGAATCAGCGAGTACCTATTGATTTTAGCTGACTATTCTGCGGACTTCATCTTTACGCGCAATCCTCAGATCATCGATTTAACCATACATTCGGCAGCACTAGAATCGAATTTTGCTCTTCAGTAATAGTCAGTTCATTTTTGACCCGACAGTAACGAAGGGAGACACAGATGACACACTTCTAACTCCAATCGAAAGCCTTCCACCAATTCTGGACTTCCATGCAGGTACGGACTGATTCGCCAACTAACCTACAAGGATGGATTAATATTTCGCAATGGACTCACAGTAACTTGTGAGTAGTGGCGTGGGATAATTAATTTTTCTATTTATTTGGAATGACTGTCACTGAAGACGACATCTGAACAAACATAAATTGACAATTTGGTTCAAGCACGGTTTGAGCTGATTGGCGCAGTGGTAATGCACACGCTTTTTATGCTATGGGCTCGGGGTTCAAGCCGCGGAAAGGGAAGGTGGATATGCACTAATATTGAGCTCCAATAAGAGCGAAACTCGAATCTAGTGCTTCCGAATGTATGGTTGAATCGATGAACTGAGGGTTGTGCGTGAAGGTGAAGTCCGAAGGATAGTCAGCTCAAATCAATAGAAAAACCAATTATCCCACGCCAGTACTCACAAGTCAAATGCAAAACAACAAGTACCTGTTTTTCGAGGGAAGTGGCTGAGAATAAAGTACACGAGAGACTCATTTCAATCATTTTTGCAAAGTGATTCGCTTTTTGGTACCTCAGAAGTATCTGAGAGAGCTACAAATTCCTGTGGGGTGGTTTTTGTTGCTTTTAGAATTCAATGAGACGAGAACTGGTTGATGAGAGAGTGAGTAACGTTGTAAATAACTTACATGGCACAAAATATCGATTAACATTTTGTGTAAATAGAAACTAATCTAATTCCGGCCAACAGGATTAATAGGCAATGTTGTTGTCTCCTTGGGGAGGTAGTACTATGGGGCTAAACAAAACTGCGAGTCGGCTAATCTTTGTAACATCACAATTGCTTTATGAGAAATAAAACACGGATTGATGTTACTATTTTTGGTTCAAACCTAGCTGGAGTTACATAATATTCCATTTGTTTATTTAACATTATATTCGGCCTTCAAACCAATTTGGTTATGCGTGATTATATCGATGAATTCCATGGGGGAAAAACATGTTTCGGATCCGGTTTTCTCAGCATATCCGGTTTGGCCTGTTGAGCAATTGATTTCAAAGCCGTGTCAACAGTCACAAGGGTCTTCATGACTTCGGCTGAAGAGAATCGCAAACCATTCGCAGATCTCGGCCCGGAATTGCCCCCGGAAGAGGACTTTTTACGAAGTAAAGCATTACTACAGAGCATGCACGGTGGTGGCCCGGGTATGCACGATACGGGCCGCGAAAGTGATCCAACCACAGGTACACTGTACGAGCACATGGTCAGCCTGCTCAAACTGATTTTGGAAACGCAACCAACACATGCGTTGGATCAGTTCGAGGAGTTGAGTCGTCAAGTAAAAAAAGAAAGAGGGGGTGGAGCAGGAGGCTCAGGTGCCGGCGCTGGTCTCGTTGAGGCGGACATTGAGGCTATGGCCCCGACTGCGAAACCGGAAACGCTGGATTATATGCATGCCAAAGTGGAACGAACGTTGTTGCACGTGAGTTTTATCAATAGATAATACATGAGAAACATTTAGTAAAATGTGGGTTTAAAAAATAAAAACATTTTTTGTCAGTTTGTTTAGAGAAATAGGAGAAGGCGAGCAATCAACCCAAATGGTAGTGACTGAAGTTCTAGGTAAATTCGATGCATACTAACAATATTAATTCATGCAAGGCATTCCACTAGAATACTAGACTAGGACAAGTTAGTTTCTCTTGGAGTGAATGCCAAGCGAGTTCAGATGATGTTTTGATCTATTGTTTAGAACGAACATACATTTACAAACAATGGTCCGCAGACCATGTAGAAAACGGTGTTCGCGAAAAAATTTCTTTTCGATGTATCGAATTAGACGTAGTAGAGTTATCTGATTGGCCGATTAAATCTCAGTTGATATCGATGACGAAGGACAGCGAACAGAGCAAGCGAATATGACAAGGCTAGTGAAAATACTGTGATTAACTGCCAGAGGCGAAAAACAATGAGTGAGGGGTAAATAATCACGGGAAACACCGTCTTCATTATCTGCCTTCCACTAAGTGATAATAAATTCAGCTCTTTTCCCCAACCGTTATTCGTGTCATCAAACCTTTAGCTGTATTCCAGGTTGCCTCAACTAGGAATAAAAACCGCAGCCTCCCTATGCTCAGTGTACATTAACAATTCTATTTGAGTGCGAATAAACTTAACTTTGGTGAACCAAACTTCAGTTACTTAAACACGTTTAGGAGATTATTTCAAATTGGGTGGCATGTTGTCTGATGCGACTTGCGTTGAATTCAAATTAAGATGATAGTAACAGCGTTTATAAAACTACGTCGTGATCAATGATTGCGATACCTTCCCGTGGCACGCCATCATTAGAGCAACATCCAAACTCATAAAAGGGCGTTGGTGTCCCGGTGGTAACGTCACCAAATCATCACCCCGGGGATATGTATTCGAATCCCACCACCACCGCCTGACTTCCCTGTTGTGTGTGGAATGGCAGCCCTTTGATTGGCCGCTTCCTCCTTCCTGAAAATTATATCTTTGTATATTAATAAGAGGAAGTAAAATGAAAAAATTATCAAATGTTTCAGTATTGCCGAAGCGGTTGCTGTAAAATGAGGGAGCCCTCCCTCGAGCAAAGAAAAATCAAGTTTGTGAGTTTACTTCAACGGCATGAATATATCCAAACATTATGCTCTAAATTGGTGAGTTTCTCTTTATCGTAACCATACTTTGTTTTAGTTTTATGTTTTATCATGTTTGTAGCCTCAAAACGAGATTAATTTTGCAAACGAAATTATGGTGCACATAGGTGGGTGCAATAAAACAACATACTAGTTTTCCCCAACCAATTTCCCAGCGGCCATTAACAAGCTTGCTAGAACTGCATCAAATGCAGTGTCATTCAGCCGGGTATGGCTGCACTGTAATATCGAATGTATTTTTTTAACCTCATAAGAATCAAATGCTTGACAGAAATAATAAAAGTATCACCATTACGCGAACGCAAGCCAATATGACCTAATGGAAACGCGAAACATTGTAAAACAGTCATTTGGCCGAACCTAAACTAAAGTACGTTCTACGCGAATGTGTAAATCGAATAAACTTGGATCATAAGTATACGTTTTATTGCTTTGGAGTTCTGCAAAACATCAAATATTCCATCTGGTTCACACATACGAGCCAAGTGCACGACATTTTGAGGTTGAATCGTTTCATCTTTGGTGTGAAGCAGAACTTCACTAAGGACAGGCTTTCAGTCCTGTTAGAACCGCTAGATGTTGAACGGAACAACGAAACGATTTGGTTAGTCAAATTGGTTTGCTCAGATTTATAACAAAAGCTGGGTTAAAAATTGAAATAGTTTTATACCTTTGGACACAAAAGATTACTTCACAGTTTGCAGAAGTCAACGGAGGGCTTTCAACTCAAAGTAATTTGATAGCCTATTACAGTTTGTTCTCTTAAATTGACAGCAACCTGATTAAAAATTTTTAGAACAAATCAGTTACATATGGTGAATGATATTGTTTCATTGATCGTTTGAATTCATCGACACGTTGGATTATTTAGCGCCGTTTGTGTGTACGTCTCATCTATTGAACAATAAATACATACATATATGTATAATAAAATGTTCAAGGAATTGATAAGGATATCAAACATCTTGTGAAGAGCAAGAAAATTGCTTTCCACTGTTGGCTGAAGCTGAACTGGCGAGTCCGGCCATAATACATCGTCTTGTATAATCAATACAGATATTGAGTAACTGAAATTTCTATTGATGGTTGAGTGATTATATACAAACCGCTATCACTTGTTGTCCTTCAGATGCGTGCATTCTGTCTAATCCGTGGCTTAGTCTCGCAGGCACTCATTCCGTAATCCGTTCATGGATTGAAGGCTTTGGAATAACGATTTTTTCATTGTGCGCACTTCAGAAGAGGGAACATATTGTGATGGAAGGCAGCTCAAAGAGAGTCCTGGCTAGCGACCGAAGCAAGAATGAGGCCCATCCGACCAGACGCACAGACGCAGTGGCGGGAAGTACCTCGCGAGACAATGTTGACTGCCACCCGAAACGAGTGAATCGACAATTACAGCCCGAAAGACAATCCGCCAAACGTGTTTGCAGGCGGAGATGTGGAGAAATGGATTCGCGATTTTGAATTAATCGCATCGTGCAACGGCATCAAAGGGAGTGCGCACATGGTCACCGCGTTGGGGTCACTGCTCACCGGACGAGCGAGGGCCGCTTACGACTTGAAGAATTTGGAAAGCAACCGAGCCCTAAATTATGAGAATTTAAAATCCGCATTGGTGGCAGAATTTTCAAAGGAGGGTGACCGCGAGAAGGCGATGAACCGGTTTTAC
>UZAN01000003.1:0-33342 GCA_900618425.1 Echinostoma caproni | reverse complement strand
TTCACAATCGACATACAAACTTCAAATCTGCCAAACAACTATTTGAACAAAATGAGGTCTCATCCGGGGATAATCTATCTTTAGTTTGCATAAAGAGGACCGGTTTGGACGTGAATGTAATGCAGAGTTCAGCCGCAAGGTAGGTGAATTTGATGAAAGATTGAATTCGTCAACTCAATACTTTCGCGATCATTTCTCCCCTGAATGGGATGGAGAGATAGACACGCTTCTTATTTGCTGTGCCACATAATGTCTTGGAGGGATACGATATCATACTTTTATGAATGAATGACTCAGGATATCCATTCTCTAGAAAAACTTTTCGTATTCTTCCCAGTTCAAACTCAACAGAGTCTGAAGGACAAATTTTCTTAACTCTATTTGTTAAGCAGCGAACCAAATTTCTCTTCTGTTGCAATGGGACGAAACTGTGGTAATGTGTGTACTGTCCCGTCCATGTTTTCTTATGGTGGATGCTTCTACGAATGGAGCCATCTGATTGTCGAGACACTAATACGTCTAGAAATGCGAGACCATTTGTGGATTCCTTTTCCAATGTGAACTACATTTTCGGATGAGCTCCATCGAATTTCTCCAACAAAATATCAGCATCCTTGTCAGCCTTGTATACACATATGATGTCATCCACATATCGTTTGTAGAAGGGGGATTCCTCTATGGGTTTTGAGAGTACTCCGTTTTCTAATTTGGTCATGAAAATGTCTGTTAATAGTGGTCCTAATGGTGAACCCATGGCTATTCTGTTTTTTTGTCTATAAATCGCACCATTAAACTGAAATTCAATATTATATGTGCATAGATCACAGTTTAATGAGCGCTTCGCCTCAGCAAGCATGATATCTGACTGATAAAAATATCGATAGTAAACGATCAAGTTCAAGAGACGTGGCTCTTGATGCAGAACCTTATTTTTTATTTCAATTTCGTACTTGGATCAACATCGTGCAGCACCCTGGCTATCATCAGACTTTTTCCGCACAATGTTTTGTGTTTGGAACCTTAGTCGCCGATTGAATATAAAATGCCCCACATTAAGCGGAACATATCTGTAATAATTTTCAATTAGGTCTTTTCTTCTACTGGCCAGATATACCATCTTCACACATTTAAAAAAAATACACGGTAACAAACAAGCTCATTTGCAGCAATTCTTCTACAGGCTAATACATCGCAATCAATATCAAACCGTTTATTATGGAGGGAAACCATATGTGACGACCAAACTGTGAGCAACATCCGGTCATGAAACTGGAATGTTTATAACTTCTTTTCCAACTTGTCAGACACTTTGAAATAAATTGTGATCGATTAGCCTGTAGATGAATCATCGCAAACCAGCTTGCTCACTACTGTGTGCTTTTGGTTATATCCGTCCGAATGCCACGAAAATGTACGAATTATCGATTTCAGTTGTAAAATAATAAAGCTTCACCAAAAGTCATTAGAATTATTCCATAAAAATGAACTATTGGCATGATGCTAGTATTTTACTTTCATTTTATGAATACTCTATTTGCTCTTCTTCATTTTTGAGCACTTCAACTATTCGTGTTTTTATAGAGTTCACCAAGTTGACCGTCAAACAGTATTTACCGGTTTCCTCTAATACATACTGCATCCTGACCAGTGGTTACTACGGTCGCGGTAGCTAACTTATTCCCGTTTATGACACAGAAAAGTTTTCGATGACATCCAAATCCTAACTTCTGGGCTTTATTGGAATGAATCCGACACTTTGAATGAACTATCCGGAAACTGCATAAATGTAAAAAGCATATAATTAGGTCGAGACGTTTTCTACGATCAACCTCGAGTGAGTTGTAATTTTAAGCTTTATCTAGAAAATGTATGAAATTTGCAAACGCATTTCGAGAGTGGCAGTTATGGAACAAATTTAAAAGATGATTCTAGAGAACAATGAACTAACCTTCTGTGCCTTGGGCTTTTTCACGGCCTTAGACTTGTGTTCAGCTGCCTTCTTCTCACCCAACTTGAAGCTTCCAGACTCGTTTTTGCCCTTGTTGCCTACGCGAACCAGAACACCCTTCTCGACCGCGTGTACGATTCCATGACGGATATGGGATACGAACTTCTCGACATAGACCTTGTAGTTGGCGGCGATGTACTTCTTGATCGTGAGTAGAGAAGTTCCCTTCCGATCCTTGGCCGCGGTATTGGCCCTCTTCACCATGACAATGACTGGTGGGTGCGATGCCGGAGCCTTGGGCTTGGTTGTCTCTGGCTTTTTCGCTGGAGCAGCTGCTGGCACGGTCATAATGAAGAGGTAGCAGGAGGGATAGCCGCACATGGAGACGGAGATTAAGTTCGGAATAACTGCTTTCCACCTATAGGTACCGATGTACACGTAGGATACTAGAAACGGAAGTATTTCCAAAATGAGAGTCATGTTGCATGAGTATACTCAATACCTGTAATAAGAGTGAAACTCGAGTCTGGTGCTTCTAGAGTGCGGTTGACTGGAATAGCTGAGGGCTGGGAGGGAAGGTGAAGTCTGAATGATAGTCAGATTCAATCAATCCGGATCACATATCCCAAACCGTTACTCACAATTAACTATGAGTTATGTAAGAAGTATTTATTTCTGACGTTCGCTTTTATGGAAATGTTCTTAATTCATTTGTACAGATACTTAGATCGTCTTGATCTTGATTTTGAGAACTTAGAAAATTATACTTCAAACTCGAACTAATTGCAGTATGGCACGAACGTTCATTCTTTTAAATTATTCACCTTTATTCCAAGGTGACGTTTAATTCGGTCAGCCTAAGTTTTCCTAATACCATATGAATAAATATCAGTATATCAGTAACTGATAATTTGTTTTGACAAATAATTTTAGGACATTCCGCTAGTAGAAGCCCAATATAGACAGATACCAATATATATATATATATATATTGTGTAATGTGACGTAATATTATAAGCATTTCCATGCATGAGGCTGAAAAGTTTAGGCATAGGAAGAAGAGGTTTGATGAAGGTTGAGGTGACTTTTGAGCTCCATAATGACCTATAGTTTTGGTAGACCACAGTTTTATTGTGCAATGTTTTCTATTGAATTGCTCTAGGGAAAGTGGGCAGAGACAGATCAGTGGTGTCGATCTTAATCTAAAAATTCTTACAATGTAAAACTTTCATGGCAATAAAACCCACCAACGCGAACCTAGAAAATCCACTGGGATGTGAATTGATCTTTATACACACCGGTTTTCAGAGCCTCACTGTGTTCTTACTTTCCGAAGAACGAAAAAGTTACATTATCATGAGAAAGCAACCATAAAATCAATATAAAGGAAACAAACAGGTGACCAATGAAAGGATCGATTTAGAAGTAATTTCCACTAATTTTATTTGATTGATTGATACACCGGCAAACCGGTGTAAGTGTTTCATCACGGCGAGGAAGAATCACATTTCAGCAGGATAACATGAATTCAGTTATTTCGGGTACTCTGAATCAGCTGCATACGTACAATGACAATCAAGGTTATGGGACAAATGAACACACCAATTGGGCCAATCATAGGACAGGGGCAAAGGTCACATAGTCAACCACGCGAGTGAACACGTGACGGGGTTCAGTCCTACCAGGTCAGGGCAAGACTGGCCACAAGGTCTAATTGTTTACACAAATTGGGGTTAAGCCGTCGAATGGCGGAGGCTTTAGCAAACTGAAGTAGACGATAGTGTTGTTGTCTACTTATGATCCTAAAGGACTTGCTAGGCTCCACACACAAGTTGCAGTCTTATATGTGGCGAGCAATAGAGCTTTTAAAAACTTTATTTCCTTTCAGCGCTAGATTCTTCGGGATGTGTTCGGAAATCCTTACGGACAGCCTTCGCTCACTTCGTCCAACGTACTTGCTACCGCAAATACACTCGAATAGATAAATGCAAGAGGAGGTAACTTGAGGATCAGGCTTTTCCAAATTTGATTCCACGAGCAGACGCTTGGTTTTGTGCAGAATGATTAGTGAGGCTGCATGAAATGTGCTGTGGGTTATTTGTTTTATTTATCGCTGGAGACGTCTGTCATTGTCGTCTCCTTTGAACGGGATGGTCAAGTAAATTTTCTTTTTGGCGGGCATTGGGTATTATTGTTTAACTGTTGTGTCTTCCGCGTACCTTTTGATGAACTTCAGGGGGTATCCATTTTCGAGTAGAGTCAACTGAATTGAAGTGTAAGTGTGTTGCTTATTTGACTGAAAGCCAGAGAGGAAAGAGAACTTACACACTTTTGACAGAATAACATTGTCCATGATCAACCGATTGGTTAATCGAAACAGTCATTTATTTCTTGGTCCCAAGGCCACATTGCTGACAAAAGGCTTTCAGTAATTGGGGTGATAGAGTACATTCCTAGTACTTTATAGGCTGGGTCCAATTTTCATTCCAAGCGATTCTCTGTAATTCTATACCAACGTAGCTTGAACCTATTTCCCTCATAAACCTGTGGTGGACGCACACTTGTGATTTCTATTCACCGGGGTACAAGAGTTCCATCAAAGTTTGTTTTTTGTTTCCCTTTTAATACGAAACGAATACATATGTGCATACTTTTCACTCGCTTCCAGGTTGCCTTGATCGTGTTCACTATTCTCACCATATGTATCGATGTTGTTTAAACTGGACGAGGCCACATCGTGTTTATCCTGCAACCGTGGACGATTGTTATCGAAGCCCAACCCTCTGGTCTCAACAACCGTTGTCAATCTGGTGTCATTTATTTTCTGGAACTCATTGATATTTATTTGTAAATCGTAATTTTTTCGACATGAAAACGTGAAAACCATCTGTTATTTCCGCTTTTGTCCATAGTTTGTGTGGAAAAAGAACGTGAAAAAGCAAATTGCCTTGATCTTACGAAAAAGGGTCGTTCTCCCCCTCCCCGTGAAGGATTGTGCATTTTAGGGATTTACACGAGCGTAAATCACTGGAAGGGGTCGAAAAGTGGGTTGAATAAGGAGAATGTTGAAAGAAAACTCATAGTTGTCACTTTTAATGGTTTGTTGAGTAGAAAGCAATATGATGGGCATTTATTTGTTCCCCTATGCGAGTTGCCTAAGGATACAGCTTGATTTTGTCAGCGGTTTGTGTAAACGGTACATTCCGCTAGGACTGGGTACGGTGTAACTGGAGCTAGAATTATGATCAAGTAGAGATGAATGTCAACACAATGCTTAAACAGATGGACTATTGTTACTGTCGGAAGTTGCATTTTTAAATATGTCCTCCAAAAGTGACTTCACAGTGGTACTAATATCAGTCTAAATTCCTCTTCTGTTAAAATAAAGATAGGTATGATAAGGCGGTTACCACGCTACCTGAGCCTGGTTTTGTTACTGACGTGCACTGAGTTATCTGCAGACCATAGAATATCTGTACTATTCTGCTATATATGTACGCGTTAAACACGGTTCACTGAGGATAAAGTATCCCCAAAACGTTCATTTATCTTATACTTTACATACTTTGGCTTAGAATACTTTATAGTGAGATCACTTCACTGCTTTGGTTTGTGCTTCAAACCGTGCGCTCCATTGAGTGCTGAATTAATTTAACTTTTCATAGCGGGTTAATACCCTTCGAGGGTAAAAGAAACTGACCTCACTGTTAATAAGCATATCACGAACTCAAGTATAAAATGAACCAGAGGAGGAAATGTGCATTATTGTGCAATAAAAATATTCACCCAAACTGGTATGTCGGGTTTCTAAGCAATACCAGTGATTCAACGGCTTCTCTTTGACCTACATACTGAGAAAGGTCAGAACGTCGGCAAAACGCGTGTTTGAAGTGAGCTTTTACCAACCGTCATCATTTTTTAGAATTTCAGGACAGAACACACATTCAAGCACGCATATAACGTGTTTCATCGTTACGTTTGGCATTTATTTGGACCGCAGTAGCGAAGGTGTGATGCAGAATGTTAGTGTGCAGATTCTCCGCGCACGCGAATCCAAAACACGGTCAAAGTCAATGGATGCATTCAAATGAAAAACAAACCTGGAGCATCAAGCTTGGATTAGCCCATTCGATTGTTCAGAGGCACGAGGCACTCTTGAAGGTCTTCGGTGTGGGTTTCCTTCCTTGAGAAATCGTTAATTCCCCACGAGATCATGCATTCAAATGCGATGGAAATGTTTGTGATAACCGACAGAGAGCACTGGTCAGCTGTTTCGTCCTGTTTGGGACTCGTCAGCAGTGCGTACTTTTAGTGTCCCTGTCAGGACTCAAGGCGCGAAAATTTGAGTTGGGACTTCAAACCCTTCGCCCTGAGCTACACAGTCGACGGTCATCACCTTGTTCGAATGGTTCGAGTCCTGACAGGGACACTAAAAGTACGCAATGCTGACGAGTCCCAAACGGAACGAAACAGCTGTCCAGTGCTCTTTTTCGGTTATCGTAAACATTTCCATCGCATTTGAAAAACAAACCTATTTGCCAGAGTGGTTCAACAGCATATCTTATGCGGTGGAATGCAAAACTGGTTATTACAGAGCAATGGGTTGATTGGACATCCTATTTGTAACTTGGTTCATTCCAATGGAAGGTTGTTGACTTGGTAAAGGCGGTGTGAGGATTGAGAAAGAGGCGAGGGTTTGAGACATCCTGGGCTCTGTTCATTCGTCATATGCTACACGTTTTCGTTGGTTAGAGTACAATGTTCAGTAATGTGTATTATACGGTTTCCGGGGTTGAGAGGAAAACACATTTTTGGGTAGAAAAATTAATATTGTCACTTAAAATCAGTCTCATCAATGGGAAGGCTTTTTTAAATACACTTTTGACAAACCGTTTTCGAGTATTTTCTTACTTCATAAACTTGGATTCGTCATGCTGACACACCGTGCATGCAACCACCGCTTCCATTGACGAATTGTTCTAGCTCTAGCAGATAGCTTCAGCAGTGTTTACACAGCGAATCTATTCGAATTTCTTACTGGGATCTTGTTAGACGTATAGTATGGGTAACCCAATATAATTCTTCATAACGTTACCAGGTGTGTACCACGCTGATTATCCAGATGGGGTGATGCTGAGAACATAGTTTGAGGCTCATGATGCCGTTCATTTTTTGAGTTCATTGGATAAAAAATGATGTTATTCACAGAAATCCTAATCGTTCCTCGCGAAGCACCAACCTAGAGTTCTATGTGGGTTGATTGAATATGGTCAACGAAACTGGATTGTTTAGGCCTATGTATCTGATTTCTCCTGACAATGGTTACCTGTGAAATATACGTTACTTGTGCACAAACACAAAGGTTCAAGTATAACATGTCAAATTGCTGGAACAAAGGATATGAGAAACTACTCAAAAACTATTCCGATGAATTTCCAATAAATAATTGTGATTTCAATATCCTAGTCCGTATTTCAACAGGGGTCAGGATAAGATTTGACATCTACTGTAAGGCGAATCACCGCACTCTGAACGATACAGGAATTCTGTTTGTAAACCATCATATGTCATTTCGATATTCGTGTTCTTCCAAGCGAGAACATTGGATACCCCCAAAACGTCTAACATTTACAGCAGTTTCCAGAGCCACAGAAAATCTTTTTGGCGATCATGAAGCACCTTTCAATTTGCACAAGTATGGTACATACCTATGGTTTACCAAGTACTCATTTGATGATAAGATTTACTGATCGAAATAAATTTTTGGGTATGACAATTCGCCCAATCACATATCTACCAATGGTTTTCACCCTAGATAAAGCTGGTAAAGTCGAAGGTTTCTTGTGGCAAATAAATAAATGCGGTTGCTTTCCTTGTTCCATAAGGTTTTTCGCACAAATAGATCAATTTACGCTTCATCGAAAGTTAAGAAATGTCACAAATCATCTTTGTTTCGTTCACTGCTGCGGATGTCGAAGTTCGAAACCAGTGAATTTTTTATCCAGTTTGTGCTTGAAAATAATCAATTGTTGGCGCAGAAATGACGTGAGGTGGTAGAGAATTCCAATTACTGCGCACAATGAGGGCAAATTAATTACGCCGGCATTTGAGACAGGATTTTTGGAGCACTAATTTGAATGACTGCACTCTGAGGTGAGTGCTGGGTGAACAGGCGAATAGTGAACGATATGGGTGATCAGGGTCAGCATTATTTGGTACACCAAAATAAAATTCCCTCGAATCCGGCTATACTGTGTGGCGTACAGCCCCAATAATTCCAGTCTTTTCACCTAAGTCTTGGAAGGCAATCTCTGTACCATTTTAGCGGCCATTCATTGTGGGCATTCCAGAATCTTATAATAACGTTACAGACATGGATTCGAAGATTGAAATAAGTACTTTATGTTGAGTCGAATGTAGAGTGATAACAAACGCGGAGCGACGTAGGTCCAGATTCGCCAAATGCATTTTTTAGCGAAAGGACATGTCTTACAACAGTGGATGACGTCTTGGAGCATTTTAAAGGATAACTAAGGTCGTCTTGAATAATGACACCATGATTCTTCTCATTCGAGGCACATGAATATGTTGATATTCCAGGAAGTAAGGAAATGGAGGTTTGTAGCGAAACGATACGACCGTTCATTTTGATGTATAGACTGTGATGTCGTTTTCGATCGGCCACGATAAGCAATAAGTGTTCTCTGGAAGTACCAGTGAGTCCGAGTTTTGTCACTGTTTTCTATGTTTTTGCATCCTCTGCAAGCACTAACGTTTGTGGCTCCAGAATATCATCTGTTAGATCACTTATGACACCTAGAAAAAGTTGAGGGCTAAGCACGGATTCCTGTGGAACTCCTCGGGCTACGCTGATAGGATCAAAAAGCGACCCAGGAACCCGAACTGCTATGGTGCGTTGCCGAAGAAATTATTCTATCCAATTCAATACAAATCCCCAACTCTAGGGCTGTGTATTTTCCTCAGCAGTATTTTGTGGTTCACTCGATCGAATGCTTTGGAGAAGTCGAGGTACACTAAGTCCACTGCATCCCCATGATCAGCTGCTTTTGTCCACTCTTTTAGGGACAGAAGCAGGTTAGTGGTACACAATCGCCTGGGACGATATCCATGTTGAGCAGGGGATAACACGTATTTTTCCAAGTGACTCATCACATTGTCTGCAACAATGTGTTCCATGACCTTATATAAAACGGGGAAGAGAGTAACGGGGCGGTAGTTAGCTGGGTCCCTACAACAGCCACCTTTGTTTATTGGTGAAATTATTCTTCGTTTTTATGTGGGAGCTTAGTTTTGTCGAAAATATGTTGGAATCGCTCATTCATTGTTTGAGCAATGTCACTTGCCAGGTTGATAAGGGTTTTGGGATTGATGTTATCTATCACCGGAAATGATCTCCTTTAAAACACTGCAGTCCCGATGCTAAGCTTTTTGAGGACAAATCAATTATGATGAGCATTGGATATGTCATGTCCTCAAGTAACAGAGGCAGTCGTGGTTCAGTGTTCGCAGTTGCGTTGTACACTTGAGCTTACTGACTTTTTGACACTTCGACTACTCATCCAGATCGGCGGAGATTACAATGAAAAAGGGTCCCTTTGGGAGCATTGATTTGGTTTGTTGGCAGCACTGGAACAAGCACAAATGCGAATTCGGTGTTAACAATGAGTGCACTGAACAGCAAAAGTTTACCCGTAGTACGCTTGCAATTGAATTTAGAAAGCTCAATCAGGACTCGTAAGAAAGGGTGTTGAATTTCCCTTGGAACGCTATCACAATATTCACACGGCGAATAAAATTGTGCAATATTACATACGTGAGTAGATTCCAAAGCTTCAATGTAAACAGAAAAAGGACTCAATGGAATTGATGTGAGCTATTTACTTCCAAGAGAACGACGTCACAAGATAGAGCTCACATAATTGGATGGAATGAACGTAGACGCGAAGATGCACGGCGAGATTTCGCAGATAAATTCCGATTAAACTGGGAGCCCACAATTTGAGCCGCCGCGCGTGTGGAGGGTGATAAGCAATGAGGATCGCGTTGCATGGCGTGGTTAACATAATCTGGATCAAAATAGAACTTTTCGGTGCGTTTTTGTGCTGTATTTTTGAGGTTCGACATTTACTCATAGAAAACAGGGTTTTGGTTACTGTGGAGAAGATTATTTCTGGGTTTTATTGCAAACTACTATCACAATAATAGGTAGTATATTCAGACAAAACTAACAATTTTGCCTCTGGTACACGCTTCAAATAATGTACTCTTGCAATTTATAATACTCATTGGTAAACAAAACAAGCTAATGCTCAAGTAGTCAGTAATGAGTTCCTGATCTCTGTAGTTTTTTTGAATTGGTGCTGGAGAGCGGTACACTCCATAATAGATGCAAATAGTTCACTATGACGGTAATAATGATTTGCTTTCGTGCGGCTTTTGTCTAATGATGCAATCGGTTTCCCTAATTACTTCTCGGTGAATGGATAAATTAGTTTCTGAACTAGTGGCAAATATTCCAATGGCCTTCATAGGGCCCGACTGTAGGAAGAGAGTTTGTCGAATGGTTCAGTGAATATAAATACCATGTTGAAGCCCTCAGTTGATTCAAAAGTCCCTTTTTTCTAGCCCAGTTTGAATTATACCCTTAATGTCCTCTTCTATTGATGTAGCAAAGCTTTATTGCCATGGACAGGATCCATTGATGAAATAGAGTGAAAGTCAACCTATTTGGTTACCCCGAATGAGGAAACAGTTTTAAGTGTTTCACATCACTCGCATCGTTGATTATGGAACTTTAAGTAAACGAAAATAATTGGTAGAAAAGGTTTTTTGCCACAACCGCGATTTCCACAATTTTCAGCTAACAGCTACACGACAGATAAATATGTGTATTGTGCTTACGACGTAAGTCATTGGTAAATTAAAATTGTGTACCAATTGGATCATTTATTTGCCGAATTCCGAAGAACGGATTCAAAGAATGTGACATGGCATCAAAGTACTACTGACCCTCCGGCCATCACAGGATAATTTTATCAATGCAACTGTCCGTCCTTTTGACTGTTCCACTGTCTTTACGGTTACACATCTGCTTATCACGTTCTTTCTAATTTTCTGTGCTTTTCATGCTTAAATTCATCGGACTTTTCCGTATGGCCCTTACATGCGCTCATGTTGGTCTATCTATAATCGACAAATGTCTTTTTTCAGACTGAGCTACCGGAAACGACCGCACCTGTGGATTCAGACGCCTGTTATTATTGTGTTAGTTGACACACACACTCACTTACTCGGCCTCCGACACCCTATTAGTCGATCATATGAAGGTCACCAGTCACCCCATTTGCCTTCGTCCCCTTGATGGTCATCCTGCGTCAACATACGCTCGCATTCCGTAGGTTGAACTGTTCTTCAGCCACCGCAGCTCTCTGTCAATATGAGCCTTGATTTTTCTCTTCCTTGTTTATCAAGCTTTGAATTTACGGTTAGTGTCAACCCCTGCTGCCCATTCGGCCATTAATGCCGTGTTCCTACAATCGAGCGTGTTCTGTTGTATTTTGTTGTGAGGTTTCTATTTAGTATCGGTGAGAAACCATTGAGCGTCAACTGCCGCTCTGCATTCTCACTGTTCACCGCTTATTGGTGAAGCATAATTGTACCAGAGGCTTACTTCCCCGATATATATTGCCCGTTATTGTGATTTTACTGCGTTAGGTCCAGTGGACTAACATATTGTAGAATCCTAAACCGTACGGGTTCTATGACCCCTATTTCTGTTGGGCTTTTCTCTCCAAAATTGTAATTTGATGTCAAGACTTTCTGTTTCATTTGAATTTTGGTTGTCTGGACTATACACATTGAAACAATCACAAACAAAGATAACGGGACACACCTGTTAATGAATGTGCTAATTTAAGTGTGGTTGTCTGAGTGGATTTGAACGAGCGGAAAGCGGATGGTTTGAGGCGCACCTGAAATGGGTTGATGCGTCCGTTTGCGCACATATGCATGCACCAGTGTGACACGATCGCAACTCGCCTAACGCGTGACTCGGCTTCTATCTCACATAATCTTATGCAGAACACTTCGGACCAACTGATTAATTGGATGAATTGAGGACGTTACTTCTCGGAAGAACGGACGTGATGGTTATGTTCTCTCAAAACGGGTATTCGGTGTATCAGAAATAAAACCGTTGGGGACCCAGACAAACTGCTTGCACGGAATATTCATGAGTATAATATAGTTGGGAGTATAGTATTCCATGAGCAGCCACGTCAGCAACACTGATCTTGCAGTTCAAAAAATAGTCAAATATATGAAATTTGTCATTTAGCCAAATATTTCCTTGATCTTTTCATTCAAAAATTGAACTCTTTGTTTTCATCTTTTCAACCGTGTACCAGAAGCAGTTTCTTATTTCAAATTCGTTTGGACCGCTTACAGATTTACTGTTGTAATTTGTGACGGATCTTTACTGTACCAATAGCTTGCTATTATTAGCTACAGTGTGCTTATCTTCAGACGTAATGTTTTCTGAGTACTAAAGAGAACCGAAGTAAAAAGCTCGCTTAGAATACACTTGACCTACACGATGGCTCACCTGTGACAAACCACCCATGCACCAACCGATACAGAAATGCTTACAATCCTTCTGCCCTGAATAATAATTGACATCGAAGGGCAAGTTGTACTAAAATATATTCCATGTGCACCTCAGTACTACTGATCTCATGCTAACTAGTCTGTCTACGTGCTGAACTGGGATAGTAACTCGACGTGCAGTTTATAGCCAGGTCAAAACATCAATTTTCATTGTTATAAATAACCTGCAGTTCTCCGAGTACTGGTTATAGCCACAGCAACAATGAACAAGGAGAGTCCATATTCGCGTGAGTGAGCAGCGTAGTTCTGCGTTTGTCAATTTTATTTTTGTGTCTGGAGATTATATAATTTTCGGAAACATTCTTTCGGTATGTTATTCATCTTGGCTGAAGGTGTCTTGGAATTCCCAGTCACGCACATTCCTTAGTTAGTTTAATCGATTCTGTAGTTGAAGGGCACTCCGGATTTACTCTTGTTGGTGTTACTCAATTCGCACCAGCCCTACCAGGATTTAATTTTCGACATTTGCTGTGTGTTACCACGGTGTAAAGCAGATGATATCCGGGCTGACCAGAATGACCAAATTAATTTCTGTTTAGATTTCATTTTCATTGATAGTCAATCGATACATTTTGCCCGGGTGAAAGTAACCAGAGACACAGGATACTCTGTGCTAACTCCAATCTAAACATCCTACTTAGATGGGTGGGTGGTCTAAGTCAGGTGTTTGACAATGTATTTTTTTGACAGTCGCATAATTATACTGGCCTGGGACAGGTAATAGCAATCTGCCTATAACTGGCCTTCCAATAAACGTCTTCTTTAAGAGCAACCTACAATTCATTCATCCAGTCAAGTAACTGTTTGACGACATGGTGAATTTTGCCGGTTAGGAGCTTGAACAAGAAAATGATAACAAACAAATATTAAGGCTTCTGAAAAAGTATTGCAAAAGTTAATTTTATAACTACAAATTTTGTGTTACTGATACAGAGCTTTAGGACTCCAATGTTCTGCTTTCGCAAGTTTCTTAAATTGCAGGTGGGATAATGCAGAAGACATATGTGATGTGGATTCTGAGATAGATCATATTTAACTCTGAATGGGTGATTTCCAGATTCATCGACATATTTTACCTGTTGTTCGACCATAGATTGTATTACAGTATCAAGGAAATATGTGATTGGGAGCTGCTTGTCATTGGGGTGGGCGAAGGATACTGATAGAACCTTTGGGAATCACAGTTGTCTGAAGCGAGTCATATTTAATTTTTACTTTTGTGCAACCATGTGTTTTACGATTCTCAGCCAGGGAAAGGTGAATTTTATATGTTGTCTCTTATTTCATAGTTCGTGATTTCCCCTATTCGAGCTCTAAAACAGACCCATTCGAGTACAAAGGTATCACGGTGGTAAAAGCAAAGTGAGATCAAATGCCACTATCATCTCATGTGTTTGACTCTGGACAGATACATGTGTCTGAATCTATCACGGGGAGCGAATCAATCATTGAACAGCGACATGATCTACGCACAGTACGCTTCAGCTCGTGTCAACCCTTCGCATTCCACTTTTCGGAGCATTTAAATGAACGCATGCATCATTCAAAATGATACCCCATTCAGTTTAGCGATAAAACTAAATCGCGTTATTTATTTATTTGAGATTTTTCTCCTTTGCAAAGGCATTTTCATCGTTTAATCGGTAATATCCGGTACCATACATTGATACAGATATACTAATCTGAGAACAAACTTATTACATAATCTGGGCTGCAGAGTTATGATAAATGAGTGAGTTGTATCTGTACTTTTTTTTGTGCCCAAAAGACCAATATTATATTTTCAATAGTTTGAACATGAACAACGACCAAATTTGTCAATCACGTGTGAGTGGGAGGGGTGTAAAAAGTGTACAACGAAAGGTGGATCTGATATCATTAAAGAATGAGATCATAGAAATGGTAAATTGTAGCCCAGATTGATCAGATATCGTATATGGTTAGAGTAGAGAGGTACGATCATACCTTATGGGTCAGACATCTAGTAAGAATCGCCAGTGGCTTTATGGAAATTTAAAATGAGACCAATTTTGTAAATCTACTTGAAATAATTGTGATCAGCACGCAGTTTTAGTGATGTTTTAATCAAACTGATAGTTTAAAAAACTGGCTTAATGAAAGTCAATAATCTGAAGAGAAAGTAGGTTCACCCTAGCACAATTTCCGTGTACCAATCTAAGTGGTTTCCCCTCTCCCCCTGTTATGATTTACCTGTGTATTATGAATAAATATTCCTGATGCAATTCCGAACAAAAGATCTTGCTGGTATGGACAAATCACGTGCTTTTTTAGCAAGATTAAAAGAATTTTCTCCTAAACACTTATCAATCTCCTTGTATGGTACAGGACTTGTCATCCAATGCATAATCGTTTTCGAACGTTGCAGCCTTCTTTTCTAATGTTTGTGTTGAACTGCAAATATATGCTTCCACATACTGCCGAAAAGGTTTAATCGAGTATCTACACACAAATGTAATTGAGTATGTCATTTAGCTATCTATATCAATTCCAGTATATGAATCATTACATGAAACCCACCGAGATTGATGGTTCTGTGGCCCTGAATATATCGCCCTTGACTCGAAAACACCGAGTAGGCTAATTTTGGCTATGTATTTATGTACTCAGATTGCCATTTGTTGCTCTATATACCCTCAAATATGGAGAAAGTTACTACTCGACGGCGGTGGCCAAGTAATTAGGTCATCAACTTGTGACCTGGGAGTCCCGGGTTCGAACCCCTCGACCGCCGCCCGTCTTCCCAGACAGCTTTTGTATGGTCGCGTCTCCTCCTGAATGTTGACTGAACATTTGTATATTCAATAAATAAAAAAGGAAATAAAAAGCCATTTACATTTACTTTTACATGATCAGACCATCTTAGTGGGGACACACTACATGAATAAGATACAATTTAATGCAATAGTATAGAAGTTCTTTTCAATAAAAGAATTGCACCTCGTAATATTGATTAATACAAATGCGCTGGTCGTATGCAACAAAAGACAGGTCCTGTTCAGCAATGTGGTTCTATTCACTCACAGGGTAGATTATTTGAGAATGATATTGAAACATATCTTACTCTTTTGGCTTCTATCGTTGAGAGGGAATCATAAAATATTTCTGATCAACAGGTACTGTAGTCGTCTGTGATATGCTTTATTGTGGAGTTGTTCATTTTTAAACTTCCCCTCATCTTCAATATTGTCTAAATGTGCGAGCTGTTTTGATCTTTTTCCAGATAAGTGCCGACCCGTCTGGCCATTTCGTGCAATCCTAGTGATTTTAAATTTTATTGCTCTGGTGAGTAACAACGAGAACATGGACATGCATTCAATGATATTGTTTGTTGAGGCACCCCAGGTATTTCGAAAACTGTAGTTAATAATTCATTGGTAGCAGACAATTTTTTTTGCCTTGTATGTATTTATTAATGCTGAATTTTTACAACCGTACTATTTTCGTGCTTCTTGTACTCTCGCAAAAGTATGCGCCATTTGGTTTGTGCTCCTTGATTTTCCCGGATGAAACGGCATTAGAGTATGCTAATCTTTCAGTGTTGTTCCCTTTCCACTTCCAACAAAGGTACTCAGCTTAGCGCTACTAATTGTAGGACCAATGCTGATTTGGGGACGTGAGGTCTTCCGAAATGCTTTTAAGAGTATCATCATTCCATTGGTTGAAACGTTCGCCACGGACGAGAAAACTCAAACGCTGGTAATCGACCGCGTACTGGAAACAACCCGTAAGTTATCTCACTTTCATGCAGAAAACAATGCGTACAACTGTTGTGTCATGCGTATGGCTCAGAAGTTTCTCTGGTTTTAAGAATATTCTGGTTAAAATTCACAGATTGATCGGGCGTTCAGTTTAATGATCTGTGTGCCAACATACTAACTGCCGCTGTCCCGCCAACATGTGAAGCCAAACAGCCGATAAAATGACTACGAATTAACTGCTATCCGTGTGAGACTCAACATGCTGTCATCTCCATATCCAAATCCTGGTATCTCAGCTAACTACCACAGTCCAGTGAAGTTGTTTGCCAGTTGATATTTTAATCTATGGGATATTACTCATGAATGCATACAGTTAGTTTGAAAAGTCTTAGCTGGATGTGGAAACCTCGTTGCTGATCACCCAATTCATCGACCGTCAGTGCGCCCTCTATGAGATTTTAAAGATCAAACTTTTCTCGGTTTTGGTAGTCATTTTGATTGTATCTACAACGTCTGCCAGCAAACAGTGAGATATCGTTCTTTCCAAACCTGTTTAAACTTGCACCACTTTGAAAGTGGACTCGGTTTCTGGGTCTCAAATCGCAACCCGAGTTCCAAACCAATGGATGCCTCAATGTAAGTGCACACTCAGCACATTATACTGGAAGCTAGTTAAGCAGTTCAAGTTTTAATGATGCAGATGTTCGTTTGTTTTCTATTCATATACTGTACAAACCTACTGCACAGTTATCAGGAAGGGGATGCGGTTAATTGAATGCCAGCTGGGAAAATTTAGCCACAGAAGATAGCAGCGAACGATTTGTTCCAAAATAAATTTTATTGCATCTTTGGCGATACACACAGAGAGAATAGTGGTCCCTAGTCTGAACTGTTCGATCGATCACTCTTGCAACCGTATCACCGTTTTTATCTATCTTTAAGTTTATCACTGGGAATAATTTTTTCAGAAATGGAGAAGATGGTCAAAATTGATAATAAACTTAATCACTTACTGCCTCCCCCCTCCTGGTCATTCAGCTATTTGATTTTGAGTTGAGCGCTTTATGAGCTAGAACTTCATTTGATTGTTTCAGTGTTTATTTCCATTAAAATTGTTCTCCTTCTATCCTCAAATTTAATATACATTCTGTATAAATCAAGGGAACTTCAATGAAGTTAATCTTTTTGATTGGTTAACCTAAATCTCTATGGAAGTTTTATTCACGGAGCTCCAAAACCTGAACACCGGATCCGGTTGTATTCGGTATATCCCAACTGTAATTTTAATCCAATTGTTGATTACTGTATCTTTTTCCGGTTCAGGTATCATGGGTGCGCTGCTTTTCTCTATTGGACTGATCACGTTTCTCTGTTCCTTCGTTGGATTTATTGGAGCTTGTCTACATCATAGAAATCTTTTGATTATGGTGCGTTTTTTGATGTATTATAATATTTTTGTTGTGTCATTACAATGTTTTCTAGAACGGTTAACCTCCCACAGTGTTTATCAGAAAAGGTTATCGATAGGATGAATCTATAAAAAAAGAACATAGCCACTAATATGCAGACATATTGTTTGAGAGAAATGAACTTGAAAATAATGGCAATTTTTCTTCTCCACAAGCTACATATAATGGCCTGATTTAAGCTGATCGTCAATCTACGAAACGCATGGAACATGTGGGTTGGTGCGCATATAGTGAGCTCATCTCTGACAGCAGGTGGAACAGGTTACCAAGTTAGTAAGGTACCTTGCCGTGGTATTCGACGATGGATTGAGAGTCCATCTGGTTTCAAATCCGAAGACGTTGCAAACACCTACCCACTCCCACTAGTGCTTCCTTCTTTTACTTATCACATGAAGATTTCGTTTGATAGGTAAAAATTCAAAGGTCCAACGTTGACTTTGAAAAGTGATTTTCGAACTGAAATGCGCTTCACTGGACTAATTTTATGGTCCGCGGTGCAATTGAACAGAACAAAGTTCCGTGGACTTTGCTTATACCGGGCAGTACCATTAATCGATACTAGCATTTCAAAGTGTAACGGTATGCTAACAATTTCCACTGTGTAAAGTGGTATTTTGCGTAGACTACGATATGTACATTCATTCTCAGAAACTTTTGTTTCCTCACAGGCACTGCATGCAACATCTAGTTTCGCAATAAAGGATTAATTTGATTTTCAGAATAGTATTTTAGGTACCATACTCTCTTTGATTCTGTTGATAACCTAAAATTGCCACCACTGAAGTAGAATTTTGTTATTAGATTATTATTATTATTATTATTATTATTGTTAGATTAGCACGGTGGACTCATGATCAATTTCCTCTACTGGGTGACTGAAAAGCACGTGGGATCAGTTGTACCATACATGTGCCAGAATTAAACTTGAAAAATAGAAACGAGTACTTTATGAATAATTCGTAATACGTTGATGAATAAGAGAGTATTTATATTTATAGCGAAAAATATGAACCGCCAATACATCAACTTTACTTATTTGAATAGAAGAACGAATTTTTTACCCAAAGTAAAAATAACACTTGTTCACAAAAATGTCATCAAATTTTAGTACTACCTGTGGCAGGTGAGGTTTGTTCTAAGAATCAAAACCGTGAACGGAGGAGCCATAGAGAAGCACACTCCACGTCACAAGGAGAAATTCTGACTTCAGTTATCTGCCAACTGAAGTTAAACTGTCCCGGTCCGATAAACGTTTCGCCATTAGAATAGATGGCAACAAAACAAATCCAGTACTGATTCACTTTGATTATTCGTTTTCATCGATCGCCAGTATGCATGCCTTACACAACCAAACGACCTCTAAAGTACTCTCTCAGTCATGTGAGCTGCTAATTAATGGACACTGAATGGATTATTTCAAGGATTATGATCGTACCTTCAGTAATTATGATGACCTTAAAGAGCATGCCACTGACCTTGATAAACATCACATCGCATGCTGCTTCTTTGTGAACATCGTTCATTGTGTTTTTAATTCTATCGCTGAGATACGACCTTTATCCATTTACAACGTTTTCCAAGCTATCTGTTCATTCCATTGGGTCTTGAAATGTAACTTTTCGTAATGATTCCACCCAACGTGAACCAAACGAAAACTAATGCGGTTATCGTTTGGGACAGGCTTGGATTTAGACAGTAAATCTGAATCTCACGACTATGTGGAACACAAAAAATGATGGGAAGGCTTACGCTATGATACATAAAGTTGTCATGCTTGAGCGAATTAGAAGGTGGTTCGTCACGCAGTGTCAGCGCCACAAAGAATCGGAAATACATTATTGCTATATCTATGTTGTCAGTAATGATTACCAGTTTGTAATATTAAATTTTGTAACTGTCCTTATTGGGAAGCGCAAAGTTCTGGGTCGCTGTTGAGCTACCAACGCGAAGATTTACACCAAGACCTCCGTTTATTTCAGACTGATAACACTCAAAATCCAATGTCAAATTTAATATTACAAACTGGTAATCATTACTGACAGGGTGAATCAGGGTGAAAAAGTACCGCTTATACTTCCCAACAAGAATGAAGTAGTTGAACAACCTGCTTCCAAGATAGTTAATTGTATGCGCGTTATGCTTTGAAGTGTACGATCCATAATTCTACTGGCATTCGTTTGCTAGACATGAGTGCACAATTCTCAAGGTACAATTGCTTTTATACGGTATGGCGAGGTTGACGGGATTTAAAGTGTAGCTTAAGTCATTGGAAGAAAATTCATATCATTTGTTATCTAGGAAATCGTTCAGCTCCACGCAAGTACACACACATCAAATAATCTATTTTGCACCCTCCAAAACTTTGCAACCGTCATCCTATCTAACCACTTTGTGCTCCAAACATCCGACGAAGGTATGGTCGATGGAAACCATCGTGAGCTTTCATATTCTTTTTATTCCTGTCATTAAGAAAATCCTTAAATTTTCGGCATAAAGCCATTAAATAATAGATTCTTCAGGATCATTTGCAATTCAAAATGATAGAAGAAAAGGCGGTACAGCATTGCGTTTAACAAGCAACACTCAAAAGCACCCCACGGTTATCAGTGTATACATTATTCACGTAGCCAAATGAAAACAGAAAAACTAATAAGTGATCGAAAAGAAACCGATTCACTGGTAGGTACTACAAACTCAACCGATCTGCTCATCAGGGATCAGGTGTGGTCATGACTGTAACAGAATGAATAACGAACATAACGAAATGACTAATTGTACGGAATCTCCACTCACTCTAAATGTTGTTACTTGGAAAAGCTACAACCGAGCAGCAGCTATTCAGTATTCAAGCCATCAATTTGAGAGTGATTTTATTTATCAACTCCCTATCCATCCAACTATTATGCTCAAGGTTGTTTTGCAGTTTCATGTTCTAGAGACCAACGGGATGAGCGGAAACACTTACCTTCCGTTGGCTAACTTTGCTTCTATTTACCTCTTTAGTATTGCTGCATGATTCTCATAGTGGATATCACAACCGCGATCGGTTTCGCAGTGTATTTTCACAAAAGCGATGAAGTAAGTACACATGGGCACGATTAAAACCGTTCCATGTACTCTTTGTTCAATTACGAGCAGATATTTCAATTTTACTGACATGTAAAATGTATTTGCTCTAATTTTCCTCTATTTATATTGTGTTCATTTCCAGTTCGCCATTCAGGTAGTAAATGTATACCACCAACACGTTGTCCGATACGAATCAATGGAAACAAAAACAATCGACACACTTGTCGTTACCCTGGTATCGCAATTCGTAAGTAGCGAAATTGGCAATAAGAAAAGATTCACAAGCGAAGGTTTCACATTATCTTCATTTGTGGTAATTCAGTCAACAGAGTGAAACATGAATTTGCAAATAATAGACTTAAAAATAGCTGAATATAATCATAAATGACCAGTGTGTAGCCATAATCTATCTGTGTTCATACTATGACTTCAGTGAGGATATAGGGATAAGTTACTCTAATTCCTGTTTTTCGCTCATCTACTTTCATTTTCTACATTTGAACCGTATCGCGAGTGCTAGTTTATTAACTCTTAGACAAACTCATGGTGACTCGTACCAGTACATTCCTTGAACCACAATGTGCCCACGGACATGTTCAGGATTCAAAGCCTTCTTATTCACTCTTGTTGTTACACCATTTGTTCGGAAATTCAATCCGGATGGTCGTAAGTGATGTGCCAACTAAACGAACAGTGGTTCAGCATTGATTAATGTGTTCATACTGGTTAAAGTGAAATAACACCAAACACCAAATAATTAGTCCACTTAGGAAGTGAACAAGACAGGAATTATCAGTTGTGTCGTCACTATACGATGATTTCCATTCTGATGTATACATAATAAAAATAAAGGTGTAAACTCCACCCAATGAAAATGATGCAATTCAAGGCGAATGGTATACAAATTTGCGTTCATTTATACACAATAATGCGTAATGAAATGGTCTATATGTAGCAGGATGGCCATATGATTATTTTTGATGTGGTCATGAATCACTAAAAACAATTAGGTTCAACATTTTCTCATTTATCTTCAATCCCACTTGCGCTAGTTTTGACCCCAGGGAAGCATTGTGGATTTGAAAACTGATTGCATGTCTGTGATAAAATTGTGAGAGAAAACCACAAGGATACTGTTTCACGTTTTCGCGATAGAAATCCTACCATCCATCACCTCTATTTTCGACACAATCCAAAACTTGGGTGGCCACTTAGCCCGGAACAAAAACAAATCCTTGTACTCATGGAACATAACGCTGCCACCGTTCATCACACTCTGTCTATGAGAAACGTCAGTGTCTCAAATGAATTTCATCACCAGTTGAATATTAATCTCCGGCTGCTCGGCAATTCTTTGTTAATTTGTCTTCCAATTAAATGGTATTATGCCAAGATTAATGTTAACACTCAATTGAAAGTGAATGATATGCTCCCATAACATCAAATGTGCCAATTTGGCTTCGCATAGGTACACCGTAAAACCCATGACCGTGTACTTTCCAATGACTGCATCCGTCAAACATTCATGTTTTCATTTAGGCTCTGACAACGATGCATGTCAAATCCATTTAATTTTCAAACCGGTTTTTTGAACTACCGAGGGGTTAATCCACTTCATTTCATTGAAAACCTCTGAAAATTCACTATAAATCACGTCACGCAAAGTAGTCTCTTTTTACCAGGTGAATATACAGCTGCCACAGAGACACTGCGCATCGGACAAAATAATATGATGCAAGGACGTTAATTCCAAAAAAGAAAAGATCTAAATGATACTATAACAGTAAAATGCTGTTGTTTATAATACAGTGGGAAGATCGGATGCATTAAATTCCGAATTAGCCGGAGATCCACTTGAATGAGGAACACACACGAGTTCTTGTTCGCCTCAGTGGCTGCGTGTGCTGCATGTGCTAATTTGGTGAAAGGTGTGAATAACAAAGAGAAACACTCTCTTCGGTCAAAATGTAAGGAATGAGGACAGTCAGAGGATTGTTGAGGTCTTTATTCAAAGCCTAAAGTTAACAATGGTAAATAGGTGAGGTCATGATGAATTGTTTCATCGATTCATCTGAAAACAGGGTTCCGGTCCATGTGATCATTTGGAGTAGCTAGCGTTGGACTGAGACTTGCTAATTGGTTGCATTAACAATTTCTTAAAAAGGGAAAACTACGTACGTTTACCCCTTGGATTCAATTTTGAGTTTGATCTTAGAGACTCATCCACCGCTTTCACTATATCATCGTGCCTAACGGCCTGAGTTGATGAACTGGAGTGTGGCAAACCAAACAGTGCAACATTAGCAAATTTGTATGAGGCAAGTAAATAATTAAACACAAGCAGAACACATGTTTCGGTACAAGAGGAATAGAGAATAAATGGCCCCTTGTCACACACCGTCTGTGCAAGGCAGCAGCGAGTATTCTATTCATAACACAACCAGCATCATTGTCTGGCTGCTGCTGTTGCTGCTGACTGACTGGCACAGCATTGAACACAGGTGGGACCCCAACTGAATTTCTTGGACGCGTATGTGAGTGCCAGGGTCTATATGTAGTATGTGTCACGAACGAAGAATACTGATTTTGTTCTATTTTATCATCTTGTCAATTATGTCTGATCTTTCAAGGATGAAATGCTATTTAAATGAGTAGTTCTGATCAGGCAATAGGGCAATAACCAAGCTAATATGTGATACGTATGTGTGTAAATGTTCATAATCATTCTGATTAAATCAGTTTCAATGCTGCGGCGTGAACAGTGCAAAGGATTTCACCGGTATGACGTCCTCAGATAAATATCGCGGTAAACGGTACTCCGGTAAGTGCACGTCATATTTGCCGATTATGAAACCGTTAATAGAAAATAGAATAAAACAGTTCTATTAGCCAATGTAAATGCGATGGAAATGTTTGTGACAACCAACAAAGAGCGCTGGACAGCTGTTTTGTCCTGTTTGAGACTCGTCAGCATTGCGTACTTTTTGTGTCCTTATCAGGAATCGAACCGCGATTCTTCATGCTGGAACTTCAAACCCTTACCCTTGAGCTGCATGGTTGACGGTTATCACCTTGTATGAATGGCCCAATCAATTTAGATAGTGAATGTTTGGATTAGTTCATTCGGTTTTTCATAGGCACCAGTGGGGAATTAACGATGTCACTAGGAGTAAAACCCACAATCAATATCACCAACAGTATCTGGTGCCTGTGAAAAACCGAACGGGCTAATCCAAACATTCACCGTTTATACTTAGCTAATACGTTACAAATGATTATATCAGCAAACTAAATGAAGAAAATAACCTAGTGGATACCAGTTGCTAGTTTTACAGGATTTAGTTTGACAGTTGTGTTTTATTGCACGCGACATATCTGATCACATTGGGGAATTGCATGATGATAAAACTTCTTTTAATTTTCCGCTCCATATTCCATTTAGTTCTGAAGAGAAACAGTACCGACAAGCAGCACGCTGCAAACTGCCTCGTAGTAGTAAACAGTGGAGTGACATCACAAAAAAAGCCTAATTTGGACGTATTCGCCACAATCACATAACAATAGTCGACTCGGATATCACCAATGGACCAACACGATCCTCACACGCCTGATCAGGAAAGCCACACTTTTGGAACTATACACAGCAAACCCACCACACCTCGGTGGAAAGTTACTTCCTTTTTAATAAATGATTTGTAGGACGATGAGCAATAATAGGGCACAAGGACTAATCGAATCCCGCTAACCGATGGTGACATGCATGCAAAGACTAAGAGTAAAGACATTTAAGCTGGTGTACTAATTGTTCAATTGGGGTTTTCTTTGGATAACTTCAGTTCATTAAATATTACCCGTGCATTACCTCCATATGATTTTCACACAGCCATTTGAAATACTTTTTGTTTAAATAATAGTTAACCTTAGTATTACGTTTAGTTCCCATGCGAATACAATATACCTATTAGATTAATTGTTTTGATCAATATTTTGAGTAGTGAAAATCACGGAGAATCATTTTGTTGAATTAAAAGGAATGTGTCAGGCTTGCAAAACAATTTAATATGTCATGCTTTGAATCACATTTCTTTTCAGGACTTAGTTCTCCCGTGCCATGTTGTATAATGAGCAAGGCCTACAACATTATTGGAGCTGGATGCCCGAAACAATTCAACTTGGACAACAGCTATATAGGATCAACCTGTCGTGAACCCATTAAAGCCGGTTTCATCCGGATCATGAATTACGCAGCTACTGGCTTGGTCATCCTATTCGTCACCCTTGTAAGTGCATACTCCTAATGAGGGGACGTACTGAAACAGGTCGCTCAACAAGTGTTTCTCCCTTTATGGGAGTTTTTCACGTTATGTGGAATATTTGCTTTTTGCACGTAAAGCAACATACAGATTTTCACAGTTTCAGCACATCATATACAGTTAGACTGAAAGTTTGTTGATTACGTAAGAATTGACATAAAGGAAATCAGTTCACAACGAAACAGTGGAGAACTGAGGTTAATCCAGCGACTCAACTATGACTCAACCAATGCCGCATCATGTGACCATTGAAAAGATCACGCTATCTTTCATCTCTCTAAGGTTGGTAGCATGCTTGCGTTCGTCCCGGTTTCGATCCTCAATTGGTTCGATACAATCGCATAACTGATGAAATCCAACAAAGTAAAATCAGCTGTATAGGATTCGCCAGCTGTTCAGTTCATTCATTACGCATACATTCAGCGAATCACTAATCTCGTTCAGCGCTGATCAGACTAAACACTTCGTGAACAACTAGTTTGACTGAATTTACCATCGGTTTTGGGGTATGATCACTCGACCAGAAACATCGATTAAGTTATTTCGTGCTTAGACCGCGTAAATTGACAAGGTTCATGTTCTGACTGGCAAATTTCCCAAGAATTCACATCATATATCGACAATGATCATATCAACAACATTAAAAAAGAAACGCGTTTGGAAAGACAGATTTCGCATTTTAATTTCTAAAATTAGTTCACTACGATATAGATCGAACAGTTTATTATTAGTAATATTATAACCTAACACATACAACGGTCATAAAATCTACAGATTATTTATAAAAGCCAGACCTTTATTGTGAACGGAATCGACTATCACAAGCGTTCGGAAATACAACAACGCTAATTTGAAGAAAACACATTTGATCAAAACAATTATTCAGAATGGGTGAAGGGAGAGATTTAAATATGTGGCTCTTAAACCGATAGTTTTCTTTATTAGTGTTTTATTGTATCATCTTTTATTGAACATATATTGATAAAACTTTTAGTAGGAAGCAACCAAATCGAGGGGTATTATACAGCTCAGTGAAAAGAGGAAAATCGGATGATGGTGGTGGGATTGGAACTAATGTCATGCAAGGTGTTAGTTTGGTGATATTTTACCGCCAGCACACCTGATTCCGATGGATCACATTTTACTGGGTAAAAGGTCTGTTAACGTGTTTAAATTTTTAATACGTATTACTTGAAGCAAACTAGCACGGATTAATTGGTGTAGGTCTCTCAACATGCTGCATCCAAATTTCTGCGTTCAAATCCACCACCACCCCCATCTAATTTTCTCATTTATCGTTTGGCAGCCTCCTACTGGTCCCAGCCTATATATCATTCTCTACTACAGTTTTATTCTTGCATTATATAAAATATATAAGAGTGGGATAACAATAACATTGAAAAGTGCACCAGTTCACTCATAATATTTGTATGATGAAATCAAAATCTTGAGTATCATATAGCACAAGCAATTCACAAATCAACTACCGTGTAAACGTTGACCATGATCCGTACTTTTTCTATCTGTATTCCTCCCCAGATATTAGTCATGTTGTTTACCATGTTAACAATGAATTATTCTTCACCCAAAGAATAATCGAGACAAGTCAAATTTGGCGCCAATATAAGGAACGGCTAAATTTTGTAATGAGCGTTACTTGTTTTACTGATTACATGAAATAAAACAACATGAACGAACGTTTTTTCAAAAACCCTCCTGTTTGGGCATATTGATGAATATTTTCCTAACTTATACACAGAAAGGTAATTCATTCAAAGTGTGCACGTCCTACATTTTCATGGTAGACGGTGAAGTCGAATATATCCTCCGGAAAGTTTGAAGCGCATTGAAATCAAACATTCAAAGACATTTTTGGTGCTTATTTGAAGAATTCTTCATGAAAATCAGGCATGATCCGAAATTGTTTGAAGCATTGGGCAGTTGTTTTGACCAGGTATGGTCTCACTCAGGGCGAATCGATCGACTCAAATAGGAATGAAACCAGGGTTTCATAGGCAAAATGGAAATACGCTAACCATTGGACCACCCGGCATCTGATCAATACGTTTTTTTTCATTTGCAATATACCCGATATTGGACAAACCGTGTTTGTGTGTTTAGCTAAACAGTGTATTGAGTTAAACTGTTGAACAGTCTAATGCCGCTCATCAGAATACAAATTTCAATGTAGCAATAACTTTTCCAAGGATGCTCTATGTAACGGTTTGTGCACAAATCGTACAACTTAGCTTTACTGTGCTCCCTTTTCAAATAAACTAATAGTATAGCCATTGTGATCGACTTCTTTGCTTTGCCAATGCTGATCTAGACGGATATGTGTGGAATCACGTCATCAGTTTCTTTACACATGATTCCTGAGAGCTGCATTTGATTATCCATGATATTGGTGTATCTCTGGTGGATCCTCTCAACTGTGACTTGCCTGACCTCAAGTATTAATTGTATTGCTAGAAGGACGGATTTCTGGGAAGAAATCACTTTACCATGTGAAATCAAAACACCGTAAATGACGTTTATTGAATGAACCTGTTGCATATAGGCATGCTCATGTGCTTTTCTTTGGCCGGAACGAATAAGTAAATAAATTTGTACTTACGTTTGTTAGTAAAGTAGTCACTGCGGGTTTCAGATAACATTTGAAAGCGTATAACATAATTTATCGACTGCTACGAAAACAGCCGGACCACGTAATATACGCACTCTCTAACAGTCCACCTACTCTAACAGAAGGAAAAGATTGTGTCTGGGACCTGTGAAAAATATCCTTCATTCTGGTAATATTACCAATTGAATCTATCATCTTGATTGAGCAAATCCATATTATTAAAGTTCTAGAACCACGATCTCTATGTAAAGAGGTCATTACTGAAAACTATCTGCTCTCCTTTGAAGTATTCAGGTAATTCAAACCTTCTCCTTACATTCCGGTGTGTTAAACCGATCGGGTAGCGCAACACTGAGGCTGTACATTGACGAAACCGCCTACGAGAAATTGTGCTGACGCAGCTATAAAAGCTCTAAGATATCGTTCATAGCCTCTCATCCAGCAAAGGATCTAATCTGAACATAATAATATAATTACTTGGCATGATTTGAATGGGTTTTTCTCAAGTCGGTCCACGTTATTGACGTCTGAACAACCCGGTGTTTCAGTTGTTTTTATGTTTGACAATGCGTTTGTTCATCGGCGGATCTTAGATTCAAATTCCCTCGTTGATCACATATGGGAACCGTTCTATTGGTAACAATAAGGACCTAATTTTATAGGACGAATTGAAATAACAAAACCTCAGTCCTCTTTGATGGTGATACTGCGGTAACAAATCAAGGAACCACAGACATGTTCGAAGTTAGCTGACTGCAAAATAGTCCAGGTACGGCAAAACTGAACGAATCACTCAATAAGAAAGTACTAAAAATTCGCAGAATCTACCTATTTTATAACATTTTATCTCACCTTGTCCGGTTGTAAAGAATTACGAAACACGATCGCGTCCTTCAGCTTATGACTGCAGTTGTTCATCTGGCGTAAAACCTCTTCAAATCTTAGTAATTGACAAGTGTGGATTACAACTAACCGGTTCGTTCTGAGAACTCAAGCGAGTCAAGTGATGATATGACTATTTTGGGATTGGAGACAAATGACTGGGTCAATGATAAGTATGCACGAGAGATAACGTTTCATCTATTGTGTATGCGTAAACGCATAAAAGTTTGCAACGGCGTTGCGATAAAAGTGGCTCCACAATAAGGATCTGAGACAAAGACCGGAAGATACGTAACCTAAGTAAAAATTTTATTGCACTGCACCGATGAGTTGGGACGCTGGTTTACCCTCATTTTCTAATTAAAATCAATGTTAGAGATAGTGTTTGAAAAATATACGTACAGAATATCACTGTTGTTTAAAACACTTCTGATTAGGTCACCGCCTTAGTTTAATATCGAGTGTTTTAAGATAGTGGAGCTTTCGAGGAAATAATGCACCTCGACCCACCGTGTGTCTTTGATTCATTGATTGCAAAGAGAGTCGAAAATATTCTTTTGGGTACCACTTATACCGTGCAACAATATAAATAACTGTCATTCTTTCGCATAGAGTTAAGCTTTACAAAAAGAATTTTCATGTAGCACATCGAAATCTGACATTCATATTGTATACTTTAGGAGTTGAACTGTTTCATTAGAATCTATTCCCAACGTGGGAATGGAATACGGTCAATAAGCAAGAAGTGCTTGCGGATCACGAAATTTATCTTCTTTTTACAATACCGTATCTAGTGGAACTAAATAATCAAGATGCTTGACCTGGCATGACAATGGACCGTAAATATTCCAGGTGCACTTCGAACTGACAAAATTGATTGACTATCTTTGAAGAGGACGCCTGAACAAAAATGAACTGACAATTCTGTTTAGTCCTGGTATAAGCTAGCTGGCACAGTGGTAACGCACACGCCTTCCATGCGATGGGTCGGGAGTTAAACGCCCGAACGGCGCAGTACAGTATAGTGTCTGGTCAGGAGGGCTAAATGTGACAAGATTGTATTACCTAAAGTAGGCCTGGCGGAAAAGACGAAATCAGTCTCAGTCCTACATGTACGCTAGAAATTCGGGGAAAACATTGCAAAAAAAGTTTACACGGATGGAGTATACTCAAAAATGCCGCGACCTATTAACACACATTAACAAAGTGTTCCGTGGAATGCTGTCACAAACATAACTATGTTCTGTCAGACATTTTTTCATTGAAACTGCTCCACGAAGCTGTTCATTTTACGCTTGTGCAACGGATGATAGTAACTTGTTAGAGAATGAGAAATAGTCGGTGACCGGAGGCGACCACGTAATCGGTCCATCGTTTTCAGGCTCTATTTGTCCAGTCATTTACATACTACTGATTATCGTTTTGTTTGCTTTCCAGAAACTGAACCACGAGGACGGTGAGAGAGCCCACCATAATCTGATCAACTTTGTAAAATTCATGGAAAGCGACAGAGGATACGCGTGTGACGTCCCACTCTTTGGAGATATTCTCCTAGGTGACTTGTGGAACACCTTAGAATTGTGAACAATACCACGTTGATAATTAGCTTAGTTCTAAATATGTTTGTTGTTCATTTTGGGGGGAAAGCATTACAACGTGAATGGCGCACCTGAACACCGCTGAATTCATAATTGGGTCATCAGGTTTAACTGTGTTCCTAATCCTTTAGCTCTAGTTTGTATCAAATCAAATCAAGGTAGTACTTGGAGTACTTTTATCACTGTCCGAGCTGCATCAGCCGTGTTAAGCCGGAATTCATGAGGAGGATTGGTTTGACGAAGAATGAGTGCATTTGATGGATACTATATAAACTTATGATTAAGCTTTTATTTTTATCCCTGTTCCATGAAAATGAGAATAAAGGATCTGCTCAGATTATTCATCTCAAAAGTATTCGCTTGCTTACTGAAATTTACTTCCATTCAAATGCTACCAACTCGGAGTATTGGTTTTTGAATTGAGGTGCTTTCTAGATCACACTATCTGGTTAAGTTTGAATTGTCCTGTTTTGTATTCTCTCAAGTACTGCGCTTCAATACTTTTTACACGTTCAGTGGAAACCAATAACGCCGATGAATTATTCAAAAGTCGGGGTCGTTTGCTTACACCTTCAGTGCATCTGCTTTAAACAAACAAATTGATCGGTGCCATCGAACTGCTTGGAAGGACGAGTACCATAAAGTTGGTAATTTCCGGGTTTAGTGTGAGCTGTTCGAAATTGTACCTCTCCAATCATACCATAGCTGTGAAAGTGTATGCTAGGAAGTGATTTATTTAAGGGCTACTGAAGAGCGAAATCAACGAACAATACTTGTGTAGTTTTGCGAAATTCAACACAATCATATTGGATGCCAATAAGAATGTATGTCATTAGTCATTGGTTTCATAATCACCGGTTAATTGGATTCTCAGTTCGAGAGGAAATGTAACACCTGTCTGATTGCAGAAGTTCTTGATCACATGACAGTTGTATGTGATCAGAGAAAATCGAAGCACACAATGAATGCGGTGAACGCAATTAGCAGAAGCTGGAAGAAAAGACAAGGAAGGCAATCAGTGAAATTTATTTGTCCACATGGAGCAGTAGGTTCTCATATGAACAGTCAAATGTGTGCTTAAAACAAACTGGATTTACGTAAAATACTCTCAGCTTACAAAAAATGAAAAGAAAACAGAAGTAAACCATACTGAAAAGAACTAGCAGAGCGAGGTTTCGCTAATCATAGATTTTCCCGTTGTTTTTTTTGAACGCCTGTTATCTTCGAAAGTTGTTTGCGTAAAACAGAAACCAATGTGGGCAAAGTTGTAAGTTAGAAATTCTGACTAACTTAAAACAGTTTTATTATGTGCTAATGTTCCTTTTCCTGGTATTACGTTTACATCTGCATGCACCTGAATCCTGATGATTCTTCATATTTTCAAGAATAAAAGGACTTATCAACAGTCACCAGCACCACCGCCGCGAGGCAAGTTTTCTGTGAAATTACTCTCAATTGACATAACATGAAAACCAAATATTTTCACTGACTCCACTTACCAGTACACCGAGGGCACCGATCAAAGCTACCGCGGCGTAGTCCGTATATTTTATGAAGTTCTTGCGCAGTGGTTCACGGCATCCAACGGATACGTAACTGTTCTCCGTGTTAAACGTTTCAGGACAGTCTACACCAATGATTTGATACTTGTCATTCATTTTGCAGCAAATCACCGGGTATTGCAAATCTATGGTTAGCAAAAGACGAATAGCATAAAAATAAAACTTGAGGCCGACAGCATTTCTGTCTTGTAATGAGAAAATTTATTGCTTGGATCAGGCAAATGTCATGCATAAAGATACGTTATCACTGTAAATCAAACAGTGCTAGGTTTCGTTCTAAAACCAAGAATTAATAAAAGCAAACTGAATGGTTCAAGGGGTCTACATCTAGCAAGTTAGGTTCCACAACATGTTCATGAGAAATTATTCACGAATACACTTATGGCGAGATATTGACATTGCGTTCAATCTCCTCAATCTCTAACGTGAAACAATCAAGTCCAAACGACCAGGACATTCTAAGGTCCATCCGTAACCTGTCACCATCCCATTGTTTGAAGCTTTTTCTGGACTCTCAAAACGTTTGGAGAATACCCTCGGAAAGAATGTATTCCACACATGTGAGCTCACGTTTTACAAACATGCCCCTTTGTAAAACAGTTGATGTTTTATGTGTTTATGTTTCCTCGTGCAAGGTTCCTCTTAGGATACCTCATGAATAGTTTAGAGAGTTAACATTTTCAGCTACTGAAAGCATTCATTTTGAGTTTGAAGGAACAATATACACGCTGATTTGAGGCATAGCTTGGAACAGCTTATTTGGCTCAACCTCAGATGTAATTTTGGAGAATTATAAGGTGATGATTTATCGGTAACATTACAAAATCAATTTCATGCACATTTGTGGACTATATTTTAAATGGAACAAGGAGTGACGAACAAACCCGTTTTAAGTGATTCGTAGTTATGCCAAATACATCACAATAAATATTACGCTGTTTAGATATAAATCAGTATTCAATCATAAAAAACGTAAACAAATGTTTCGGGAAAGGGAAAATAACCTCATGGGTTATCTGGGGCTAAGTTCATCTTGGGACCGGATATGGAATTCTCAATGATCACATAACTGTTAGGTCATCCGATCGTTGGGACCACTCGGAATATGGGGTGTATAGAGGGTAGGCCAGGGGAACTTAAGCACCTGCACAAATTGTTTTTAGGCACACAAAGGTGGGTGGTGCAGCCGAATTCCTACCGCTTCCCCTGTGGCTAGCATATGACAGCGAAGCTGCCTTGATAATCGACCACGAACCCGATACAGGGGACGGAATGCCTCGGTCACATTCAGAGTGTGATTTGTTTCAATTAGGTGTGAAACCACTGCACTGGTGAGTGACTTAATCGTTCCTGTGTTTAGCCATGCGGAGTGGTGGTCACGGAATCGTCCGGTACTTACGTGCTGTCTTCACACAATGGCTATCCAGAACGATTGGTTAGCAAGATGATTCAGTGCGGTGGAGATATTGT
>UZAN01000002.1:0-34143 GCA_900618425.1 Echinostoma caproni | reverse complement strand
AGTATCCATAGAGCATCAGAGCGGAGTTAATACATCTTGCTTTTAATCTATCTACAAACTCTGTTGCGAAACTTCACAATCCGATCACTCCTGAAAATATCTAAGCCGTTTAATCCAACCACGTCACCGTCAATATCTGGATGTAACCAGCTTTCCTGGAGTAAAATGACTCCCACAATTTTGCATTGTTTCTGTTGCACCAGATCCTGGACGTGATCGATTTTTCCTACAAGTGAGCTAATGTTACTCGAACAACTGGACGGAATGGTTATCCTGTCGACTGAACGTCTTTGGAGCGCAAACTGCCAGCCAGCTCGATGCTTTTTATGGTGACCTCGACGTTTATTTTTCAACCGTTTGTCACGGTTCCTCACGGAGTGAGAAAACGCCGAAGTTCCAACGTCATTGGGGAAAACAGAACGATTTCATAAAGTAAGCGTTTTAGGTCAGCATTTGACCTTGAAAAATTGTTGAATTGATGTAAACGTGTACGGTCAGTTGTATCCACTGGAAAAAACGCAAATAGTAGTCCAATTTCGAAAAGCACGACCGAAATTCAAAGGACCCGCTACCCTTTTGGAAAATATAACGGCTTCATACAATCAACCCAAAAGCCTCATTTGATAATGTATGGATACGCACGAAACACTTTTATTAAATCAAAATGTGCTACAAAGTTGCGCTCACTCTCGTATGTAAGATCGAGAGATTCGATGAGCTCAAGTCCTGTATCATTTCCTTCAAGGCATCGTGTGAAATTAGGTATTTTCATTTAGTAAAGGCGATTCTTTTCGAATGGCGTGTTTAAAGGATGTGAAAAGCTTAGGCGGAACAGTGAGTATTGTTAGGTGATATTACATTGAACAACATACACAATAGGAATGCTCTTTGAACGTGGCTCAGGTATTTAATGTAAACCACTTGCAAGTTATAGCCTGCCGCTCATTGAAGATACGAATGCAGAACGGTTCATAACTGGATGTCTCATACGTGTCACACTCGACGCCCAGAACTCTATAAATAATGGACAATCACCGACCGTCGAGATGGAAATGATTTAGGTGCATTTTATCTGATGCGTATTACGCAACATGCCTACCTCTAAAGACTTCATTTTGCTAAGGGTATCTAACTGTTACCAATGAAATCCCCCCCCCAAAGTTTAGATGGTCAATATTAATCCTATGTTAGCGGTTCGAGCCCTGACAAGGACACAAAAAGTACGCATTGCTGACGAGTCCTCGATAGGACAAAACAGCAGTCCAGTGCTCCACCCCTTACAGTTTGTCAATATTCAACCTATGGGAGCACGGTCGTGACAGTCGACATGTGTTTTCCTCGTGGTGTATTTTGTACAGAATGCGATGAAATCTTTTATCGGCACTTACATATTTAACAAGCTTCAAAAAAAATCAGTGTATCATCCGAATTGCGATTCGGAATGCTACTGCAACTAAACGATTCACTGAGACTCTGATCTCTGCTGTTTAGATCACGCAAGACAGGTGCCCGAAACGTCTGTACACTCACTATACCACCACGACCACCATCACCAGCAGAAGCGGCACTAACACCATCACAACCACCACTAACACCACCAACAAAAACAACCAACGGTTACCACTTCCATCATCCACGTACACATTCAGACTATTATTTTCACACGGAATGGCTGAATTTATTCGCAGTTATTCCGTTTGTAAACCACTCATGTCAAAAAATGATGGCACATTTACGGTGATCTGCCGCACAGATCAGCTTTTGTGGCAGGAAAGTGTCACAACTCTGACACCTAGGAGATCGTGTCTGTAAACAGCTTGAAACCGGTGTATTGTGACCTCAGTATGTCATCTGTACCACCAACACAATCATCCAGATAATCCGTCCCAATTGTTCACCTTAATCAGTTAACTACAAACTACTACAAACTTTCAAATTGTTTCCACCAAAGCAAGCAGAACTAGCACGAAAACAGAGAGTAGGCAGATGCCATTTGATGGTAAATTTGATGAATCCATTTGTTGATGTTATTTGTGTCTTCGATTTCGCCACTTATTCAAACTTATGGTTTATTCGAGTATTTATTTTACGATCTAGCAGGGCAATAATATGTGTACCTACAATTAACTGTCCGTACACACGCGATTTGCGCAGTCTCTTGCTAATGTCATGACTTACTAAAGGCGAAATCTGATTAAACATTAATCCGCAATTCAATATGAGCTGGTTGGCACAAACGCCCTTTATGTGACCATTCCGGAGTACAAAACTCCGAGTGGGATGGTGGATGTGCACTACTGATGAGCTCTAATAGGAGGAAAACTCGACTCCAGTGTTTCCAAGTGTATGATTGACCGGATGAACTGAGGATTGTACGTGAAGGTGGAGCTCGAAGGACTGTCAGTTAAAATCAACTTATTGGTAGTGTCATATGCATAACACGGAAACAATCACATTTTGAAATGGGATAAAAGAGATTCCCAACTCATATACATATTCCATCGTGGTGCAGATTGTGGCGCAATCGTTTGTCTACTGCTAAATGTCCAACGGGTTTTGGCCGGTATACACACCATAGTACGATTCACATTTCTGCTTTAAGTCAAAGATTCAAGGCGGTTGTGATCTCTGTGATTTAGATGAAGTTCGTGATTTCCCGAATTATCTGCGTGCTCACAACACCCCTGTCACCATAGTCACCACCATCAATAAAAAGAAATTTCCCTTATCATTCACATACACATTCAAAAAATGATGTTCACACCACATTGCTAAACTTTTTCAGTTCGTAAGCTACTCACCTCACCGAATGATGGCATATTCATGGATCTGCTTTTATGGTACAAAAGTGTCACAGTATCGGTTGACAGATTGTGACCAGTGTCAATTTGTCACCTGTATCACCAACGCTGACACAATCATCCGTCTCAATTGTCTACCATAATCAGTTAAACTGACACAATTTTGGACTCTATCATACTTCTCCCACCATAGGAGATAAAATGAGCACTGGCCCAGTTCTTCTATGTTGTTTGAGTTTTCTATTATGGCACTATTGTAAACGGTCTTTTCATCACTGAATTCTTATCGCTCCAAGGGACAATTGTGTGGGCACACACATGTTATTGTCTTCTCACTGTTCCCGAATTCTGTTGTCGTATGCCAGGATTGTCGACGACTGAAAAAGACTGATCGAAAATTTATCTATTCGATTTTTACTCTGAAATACTGTAACTTTTCAGGATGGATTGTTCGATGACTAAACTATTGTAACTTCAAGCTAGTCCACCAATCGCGTTCAACTGGAGAAACAACGGAAGGATTGATGATTCGGTTGCCACATGTTACCCGCAACCATCCAATTGGGCTTAAACCGGTGAATTCCTCAAACCACCAAAAGTAGTTCTCCTGTGTGAATGACCGATTGAGAATGAAGGTTTCGGTGAGGTGTGCTCTCCAACCTGAGAACGCTGTCGTTTAGCGTCCATTGAGTGAGCTCTAAGCCAAGAGACTTTTATTCATGAAACAATTCATCACGAGTTTTGATAATGCGGTACAAAGGGACATTCCGCCACTCACTCATGAAGTACTTTTGCTTGGAGAAATCAGTTCGTTTGAAATGGACAGATGTTGTGATTGAATTCATGTGTAACTAATCATTTCAAGGATTTCACAATTAAACGCGATTGATAGATGCACTTGAATTTGAAAAGACATAAACGGATAGACCAAAGTCAAAATATCAGACTACTCCTGACCACCCTATTCGCTATAAGCACCTGGTTATTAAAAACCAGCCAATGAGAAAAGCCCCGACATCAAAAGAAGGAACCATCAATGTTACCCAGAGAACCTGGGGAAACTGGGTGTGATGACATCCTAGCCAGAATTTAGTGAGCTCTTTCACTCCAATCCTTCCTTGTGATGCCTTAGCAGTATTTAAACTTATTCTAAATGTGTTACCCTTGGGAGACAATATAAGTTTACTGTGACCGCAAGTGAAACAATTAAATTAAAGCAAGGAAAGGGCATACAAATGCAGTGATCCTCGAAGGATGAAACTCTTATCACTTGCTATCAAAGGCGAGCTAAATAGACTGAACAGTATATAAACTGGCACACTTGCACAATTGCCGGGAAACCTGGATCATGATCAAGCAATTAGGTCATCAATTATCAGTCTTGTCTCGAACAACAATAAGCGTTGAGGAGCCAAATACTACATTAAATAAAGAAACCTGCAACAAGATAAAGGGGCACGAATATCAACCTCATTGGTCCAGAAATCGTCACTACTCAACAAGAGTCAGTTCTGAAGGAATTGCTTATTCTCAAATTCAATTATTCATCCGGTCCCGACAGGGTGGGGACTAACATTCTTAAGAAGTGCCGGTACTCACCACTCTGTTTAACCAGTGCTTGGAAAACTATATTATACCTGATCGTTGGAAATATGCCTCTATCAATCCGGTGCCTAGAATAGAGAACTTAAAAAATCCATCCCACCGCATTTAGGTCTGTTGTGTTGAAGCTTTTCGAGAAGTTAATTCTTCAAAGAATATCAGTGTAGCTTAATGTGTTGGACCGTAACCAATCTGCGAAGCGTCGCTCTCGTTTCACACTTTAGATGCCCTAGCTTCTCTGGTTCACTATATTTTGTTGCTTCGTTTACAGCGACGCATTCAGTTGTGTAGACAGGTTTAAGTTGTTAAATATTTTGTCTTCCAATGGGATATCGCATACCATAACTGCAATGCTCAAAAACTATTTGACAAATCTATCACAGTTCACACGTTACCTTGATCGTTCCTTCTCTTCCTTAATTTCTACACTGGGCGTATTACAGCTAACCGGTCTGTCCCTGTTTTCCCCTCCTACCTATTTTTCATTCATACCTTCCTTTTAAAATTCCGCACTCAATAAATACACAAACTCTGATGTATCTGTCACCATCACCCTTCAACTGGGCATTTCTAACCTAGCCGAGTAATCCACTGCACGTAACTTAACTCTCAATCCCTCTTAATTAATAGAAACGATGTTCTCACTCCTCACATTATGCTAATTTCTACGATCCTGTCCAACGATATCTTTATCCAACCGTCAATGTTAGGTATCTTGGTCTGTTAATCAGCCGAATTTTATACTGTTCCGACCAAATTATCTACGTTTTAGGAAAGGTCAGAAAGCTATCACTTTATGTCCTACGCTTGAAAGTTGTACTCATTCCTCGCTTCTTGATCCCCCCTATTTGGACTGCATTTTGCCCCTTTGATTGTACCTGTCCCCCGTAATCTTCCCAGGGATGCTTAATAAGGACTTTGAGATACGTTCCAGATCTTTAGCGTATTTATCTAGAAGTCTCGGGATTTTCCGTGAAAATTTCTATCACTTCATCGCTTCACAAGATACCAAATCACACATTTCGTTATCCACGAAAAAACCACCTGTAACCCTTTGCATTCATTACACGCTGATCTTACAAAGTTTTTGTCCTCTTTTCCCACCCGATTCCGCTATAACTGCAGATTTTCTCGCACAACCGCCTACCAGTCTTTTGAGGTGCCTTATCTTGCCCGATTTCTCGGTAACCCATAATGCGTAGCTTCCGAACTAAACTCAATGAAATCGTGGATGGTTTTGTTTAGTCCCTGCTTTCCACAATTCCGGTGTAGTTGCGCTTGCATATTTGTTCTACTTTGGCTGTGAGGCTGCTGAACATTCCCCTTTCGGACCGCCTAAGGTATATACTTAACATGGCCAATTTTCCCCACACATCTTGTCGACTTCTATAGGGGAACGGACACGCAGAATTAGTTACTACATTGAGAACGTCATCTTGATTACAATCGAATTGCCAAGCCCCGCGAACTACCGAACATCAAATTCTACTGTACGAGCTACGAAGACAGCAATCGATATCCTTAATAATGAGATTGTAGTAACTAGATATATTTTTGTATCCAAACAGCGGTTTCATAGCATCCTAACGACAGAAAATACAGGTTATTCGTGCGTACAATTTTCTTAAGGGAACGTGGTTAGTTATGGTGGCGTATTTTTGTTCAGTGTACTATTCCTTGAAGCGGTGGTTACCGTACGCCTTTCGGGTAAAGAGATCTCGTTAGAGCATGACCACGGATCTTGTAACTCGATCAAGCAACCTCTAACCCACTACATCTGGATTACTGTACACAACCAACTACCTGTTAGGCATAAATATTTCAAAATTTTATCCACATGAAGAGGGACGTAGTAAATGTGATGTTGTGACGATCTGGAAAATAGTGTTTAAACGGAATCTAACTGCTATGTTTTGCAGTTTTGGAATAATTCCATTTTTAAACGGTATTATTTCTATTTTTGTCTCAAGGAAATCATGATGTCAATTAAGGGATTAAACTAACTAATGTTAGAGTAGAATGGGAACAGAGAAACATTCAACATACAAAGATTCTCAGAAGAAGAAAAACAGAATTCATAATTTGTTCTTGGAATAAAGGTATTGCATACAAAAGTTCGATGAGATTCTAGAGCCAGCAAATAAGGGTGACCTGAAGCTTGTGACTGGGTCCCGCCAGTTAATAAGTGCCGCAGAGATGGAGAGGGGGCAGAGAACCGAATTGGTAAGCTCCGCAGAATGAAATATATGGTTAATTTGGTCGAAAAAGATACAAGAAAGTGATCGCACGACAATGAGCAAGTTATTGAGGATCTTATTTTAGGGACTGTTCAGTCACAAAACAAATGACTAATCTAAGCAAAGTCTTTAAGTGCCAAGGAATAAAATATATCGCCTCAGACACTGTGCAGTAGATGCGGATTACGGCTCATGAATCAAGGTCGTACCTGGAGTACAGAAACGCACTGGCAATCGTACGCTGGAATCCTCCGTCACCAAGACGCAGATAAAAGGCCACAGAAGTACTGATTTATTTATTGAAAGAAATCAATGAGATGAAAAATATGTACATAGAATCATCATTAGTCAAACGAGTATCAATCAATCGGTGTCCGTGCTCTATGAGTCACGCGGCTTCTGTTTGAACTGTATGGCTATTGATTGATCGATACTGTTGGTCCAGAACCCAATATCCAGAATCCATAGGTTTTTGGCGACGTCATTTCGATGGGTTGACTCACCGCACAATGTTTCAATAATCCATATAGTGAACATATTCTGAGCTGGTAAAGAGTGAAAATGTGTGAACAAGTGAAAGTCATTTCAGAAGAAAACGGTGGAAAATCTTCCCGGACAAACACGAGTCACGTTCAACGATCTGAGGGATCAAGAAGTGAAAGAGGAAAATTGAACTGCTTAACACATCCCGAGACAGCCATACTCATACACAGAGAGGCAACAATAGTATGATGGACTAACCTGTCACCGAGATACATGAAGAGGGCCACAAACGTAATAGTTGTCTTATTGAGGGAAATCAACGCAAATACATAAGGGGACAAAACATCGTCATTGCGTGCACAGACCCGCGCGAATAAACTACTTATATTCTCTTCGTTGCACAGCTTCCGTTTGAACTGCACGGTTTCTGATTGTTCGTTTTCCAGAAACTGCAACGCGTAGCCCCTGGGCTGGGGGCCGGGGAGGGGTTGAGGCACCACAACTCTCCTACAGCCTCGTTGATTTAAATTGCACTGGCTTGGTTTTGCAACTCCAGGGATTCAATGGATGTTTCAGGAGGAATGGCTTGCTGGTCTCCAGTCTATCAATCTGAAAGTGCCGTATTATCGCCTGAGTTTTCTTTTTGCACTTCGGTAAACTCCTCATTCGGGCTGGCAGACTGTCTGAAATGGATTTGTATGGTGAACCCAGCCTACTACTGTGAAGAATCAAGCTTCCAGGGTGAGATCAGCAAAGCGCGTACGTGTTACAGCGTCCAGACTACAGACCATAAGCCAACTGTGCCAACCAATCAGGAACTGTGCGGCTCAGAGAGAAGCCTAGCAATACCAGAAATACTAGCACGCAATTAACAGAGACTTGGATGACCAATGAGCTTGTTTCGTACATATTGTTTAATCCCCCTGAATTTTTCCATAAACGAACTGCTATTCCTGTGGCCTTTTCCTCGCGTCTCGGTTACGTGGGATACTGTCATGCAAGTACCAGTGTGATTCAGTGCTTATGTGGCGTCCGTGATTTGTATTTTCGGATCAGTGCATAATAGAATTAATACAATTTGGTTGTTCTGTGTCTATGAACCACAGAATCTATCATCTCAGTTATCTCTACCACAAAACTAATTAATCCTCCAGGTTACGATTATTCTTACTAGTCCCAGGTAGTTTTCACGGAATTAAAAGACTTCACTCGAATTAATGAATTTTGGAAACTTTGATCTTTGGACAGGTTTGCTGGAGTTCCTTTGGTGGTTTAGCGCCCCACATTTCTGTATTGCAGCCCAACGTTATCCAAGTATATCCCTCATTGCGATAGTCTTTGGGCTCGCAGATCCAATGGCGTTCTTCACAGTTTCCACCAAGTTTGCCGCTGATCCCGTCGAACAGAGGTGATACGCCGCTGAGTACAGATGTCGACAATCAATACTATCCAGCCAATTTTTCAGCTTATCAGAGCAGAGCTGCGATCTGTTGTCGGTCACCAAAACCTGTGAACCTCCTTTTCAACTGCAACATGTTCGCAAAATCCTCATTACAAAGGTTGTGGTCGGCGTGCCGGTTAGAAACGACACTGACAACTTTGAGCATGAATCGATGAGCACCAGTGCATGATAGTAACCGAAGAACGGAGGGCAAAAGTTGGCACGCACATGTTACCAAAGGATGAAGCTCTCTGAACTTGGTGTCCAGTTCTTCGGTCTTGATTTCTGCCTCAGCAGTCACACTTCACAGCTCTTGGCCGTTCGGCAGATGTATTCACCCAGGCCAGGCTACAAAAAAGTTTCTTTCGCCTTTGACTTCTGTCATCTCGTCTTCCGTCTAATAACTAAAGTATTTTAAGTAAAAATCACAGTGTTAGTGATATCAAGGGGGAGAAGATGTATTTACATTCACTTTTCACTCAATTCCCAGTTTATCCATCATCTGTGATCACTAAATCTATGTAATTGTGGGAATACACAAATGTTTACAGCTGAAACAGACCATTCGAAAAAAGTGATTGTGAAGTGACTATTTTTCATCTTTCACCTCCAATGTGAGCTTGTGGGCACACTGTTATCACACATACCCCAATTGTGATGGATTCGAACTTTAATTTTCTGTCAGTCTGGTTGATATGCTTATCTGAGATGCTACACTTAGCCCAACTGTGTGGTTGGCTGAATGAACTGAGGATTGTGTGTGAGGATGAAGTGCGAATTGCATGGGATCGAACTCCAGACGCTCATTCACACTGCACTGCTAGTCAAAATTGAGAATCTTTCAAGAATTATTCTCCCGAAGTATGCATGTGAATTGTTTTCTTTTTCATCAATAAAGTAAGCGGCTGAATGAAGACAGGAAAAATGATGGATTACAGATTCCCGCATATTTTTAGACCACAAAATCTCCAAACATTTCAATTATGAAATGTTAAATGCATCCTAAGACGACCTACTCAATGAGTTAGTGCAGATTTCATGGTCCCGTGCATCTTAAAGTTACCATGACAACATCCCATTTAGTTTCAACGAGCGTTGCTTGGATAAATTTCGGTTTAATGAATAGTTTGAAATGAATACAAACCTGCTCCAGCTCAGGAAAAATTCTTAAAAAGAAATGAAAATCTTTTGTTTCACTTTCGATCTTTCATTCAGACTGTGCGACAAGATTTTTTAACAAGATGGTTCTATTCAGAGAACAATTATTTAAAAACACGCAAGGGCTTTCCTGTATTATGAGAAAAACTTTTTCATAGTCAATTTGTTCAGCCACGCAATCAATTTTTCGTGAAATTTTGAGACAGAGTTAAACCGAACGGTTTCATTAATTCAGTATAAACTTTGATTGCCGGCTCCTGTATCTCCTACTCCCCTGGTATGAAACGAACACAATGACTGAACTATAGCGGGCTGACCTATAAGTTCAACATATGATTCCTAAAGATCAATGAAAAACTGGGCCGGTCAATATTGGCGAAGTCACTAGCAAGGCCCACCAGTCATGTGCCATCCAAGGCGGTGGATTGGCAGCCTGATTGGAATTCTCACTATACACGGGCTACCTACAAACAGCTCCCACGAAGATATGTACGAGGTTTGTTCTTCGGACAGGAGAGTGAAAAACGTTTCACCAACCTTAACTGAAACAAACATTTTCCATCCCGAAAATCGCAGTCCAGATTAACTTGTATCACTTCCAATTGACCACTTCCTACTGCATTTGACTTTTTCATTTGAATTAGGGTTGAGGTGGGACAAATCATCGCGGTACACAGAGATAATGATCTGCCTCAAATGCATTGCCTCGAGGTATTCAATTCATCAGAGAACTGTTACAAGCTCACTCACTGCTATGCGCGTATTCGAAACAGTAACTCTGCTAATGACCGTCAATTGACAGTATAGTGTCACTGGAAAAAGTTAATTTGTTTGCAGCATGCTAACTACTATTTTGAATGCTTGTAATGGTAAAAATCATTGAGTTTTTTCTTGGTAAAGTTATGAGATACTTGTATTGTTCATGTATTTTTAGCATGCTTGAAGAAATACTCAAAACATCTCGTCATGAGGTAAATTCGAACACCTAATCTGGACGCGAATATGAATCTCTCTCACACGATGAATGCCTTTGATTTGGTAGTGAAATCGTCAAACGGATTGCTCGCATGCTTTCATACCATGCTGAACCGGAAATGCGATCAGCATCGGATGGGTTCTCAGTGTACGCGTGTGTTGTACTCCACTAAATGAGTAATCCATTACCAATGTCAATAGACAGACGGGATCAGATTACCTGTGTTTGTCTTTTCGTGAGCAGCCATGTATATGTCTGGCGAAATGTGACGCTTACACACACACACACACACAGCGACGGATAAGCGTTAGATCAGGCTGCATTGACGCATAGCAAGCTGCCGAAAACACTCCACATATCGCAAGAGGTTACAGCACCAGACCATCAATCCCTTGTGTTCAGATTCGAAACAGGATAGGATTGACGGACAAACATTGCTAACAATGGAAAAACAGCTGTATTGAGCATCTTAGTCTTTTCAGTAGTATTCACCTGTTCACTGCATCTGACGAGAAACACACTTAAAAAACAATCGAAATTTTCGTAGTCTCCGGAACAGTAATCCGAATCAACTAATGAGGACTCGGATTCGAACTAAAACCCACTGAATGGTGCAAAGTCCGATAGAACTAAGCGAAGCTGCGGATACAGTTAGTTCTTTTCAGAAAATCATGCGGATAAGTAGCACCAGCGTAAAACAATCACTGTCCCATTCTTCGACTAGGTCTATTTTAGATTGCCGGATTGGGCGCCGACTCCGTTTCCTGATTGGGCACCGACTCGGTTTCCTGATTGGCCGCCTAGAAGCCGAATCATTGTGTGTGCGTAATCGTCGCAAAATCAACACAATCTCTCAAAAATGTTTCATTTAAAGTATTTATTGATTTGGACTAACCGTTCTTCGGACTTCACCGTCACGCACAGCCCTCAGTTCTTCCAGTCAACCATACACTCGGAAGCACTAGACTCCAATTTCTCTCTTATTGTAGCTCATCACTCGTGCATATCCATCGTCTATTCGTTGCTGTTGGGTCAAATGAACTGACCACCACTGAAGACGATATCTGAACAAACTTGAACTGACAATTTGGTTCAGCTATGGTATGAGCTGGTTGGCACAGTGGTAACGCACACAGCTTCCAGGCAACGGGTCCGGAGTTCAACTCCTGGACGGGACCGAAGTTATGCACTACTGATGAGCTCTAATAAGATCGAAACTCAAGTCTAGTGCTTCCGCGTGTTTGGCTGAATGGATGAAATGAGGAATCTGCATGAAGATGAAGTCTTAAAGATGATCAGTTCAAATCAATAAATATCAACTATTCCACACCACTATTCACAAGTAACTGTGAGTAAAATGCGAATCATATAAAGTAGATATTGGGGAAAATAATCGTAATTCAGCAAAGAGGTAGGTGGATTCGGTAATCGATGTACCACTTTTTTAACATCCTAACTCAATACCAGGCTTCTCTTCCTCGCACGTATATTGCCAATGACAGACTCCAGTCTTTCATTGTGTTATGACTGTTAAGTGTCTCGTTTGACTGGAAGGTCGCTTGATAGAGGCCAACTTAGTTCTGTTCAGTATACATAGATATTCCAGTATCCATGCGGTCATTGGGAATAGCCGGACACCTGATTTGGGATTATTTTGGTTTTTGGTCCGAGGAGGACAAGGGAGGACGTCAAATCTGGCAAAAGGTTATCCAAACCATAGAAAATTTCTTCTAATGATGCTGTTGCTGGTAGTGGTGATAGTGGGCATATTATGATAACACTCGACAGATAAAACTCTTCTGTGATATAATTGCGACTAATCAGCACATAAAAAGACCAATCCAATATTCTTCAGACATTTTAAGGCGCTTATAGCTTTGTTAACGTCACTTAGTGAACTGAGAAGCACATTAAATCCAACTTTTCTGATAGTCATAATTGTCAAGGCGACAAATGGACTCCCTAAGTGGAGTTACAGAAAACAAAACGTCAATCGAGCTATTTTTGATCTTCCTTTGACCGGTTAATTCTTTCTATTGGATATATAATTGTACAATCGATTTTGATAAAGTGACCTGCCAAAGAGATATCACATGATACGAGAATATGGGAAAAGGTACGTGGCTGCGGTTGTGGTGGGGTTTAAACGCATAATGTCCGAGTGACGAGAGACATCGCATGACCATACCTTTATGCCTCTCCATTGGAGAGGGTATAGTACTTAAATTCTCATCTCTTTTACACAAAATAGGCAAGCTGCCTTGATAAAATCATTGACACCGGAGATATAATCAGAGAAAGTGGTACAGACGGAAAGATCATTGAGTAAGAAGTGGAAAAACAGATCAAAATCTGAGTCTCTTAGAGTGGTTCCCAGGGAAAACCTGTACACTAGCTTATCATCCAAAAAATTGGCTTGTCTGAGCTTCTTAGAAAAATCATTGTTACTTGCAGTGATTGAAACATTTAGGATAGCCAGTCTACAATGCTGTTTCGCAGGCTCACCAATAATTAAAAAATACATACATAAATCAGCTTATCTATCTTCTGGTGTCATCCATGATTGATAACCAGCTTCACTACATTTGTGACGCAAAAAACATCGCCCTGGACAGTGAGTAAAACGGTCCCAACAGTTTTAACAGTACTGGTCAACACGACAGAAAAAATGTCATAGTAAATGTAATCGTCTCTTACCTGGGACGCATGCACGCCAACAAGAGAAAAATAAAATAACCTTCCGAAGGTATATATTGAATTAGTCGTGCAAACAAGTGCGTCTTCACACTTTTTTCTCTGCGTTTGATAATGGGCATCCGTTTTTCTCTTACCCAAACCAGTTGTGCACCTGGCCTGCACATGGTAACAGTTGAACGATTAGAAACAACTGCTCTCTTTTTTAGAACGCGTGTTCTCTCATGGATAAAAAACCTAAACAAGGAGTGATAATTCTCAAAAGAAGTGACGATGAGTTGTTGTAGGCTGCATAATCATGAAGTCTGGCTGATACTATAGTGCCTGGATAGATAAGGGACAACGGATAGACGCCTGTTCGGTCGTAGTTCTAGACTAATATAAATTTTCCCAAATCCCGTCGGAGGTTTAAATAGAAATACTGATAGTATTTAGTTTTGAGAGTGAGTGAGTGAGTGATGTCGGGCAGTATAATTCATTCGTTCTCTCATGTTCGCCGAGCTTGGCGATGTATTTTGCAAACGTTTCATCACCAGCCGAGGTGAAATCGTCAGGGATTGTAAGATGGCACGGAAGATGTCACATCGACTGATGGTGTGTAATAAAATTAACAAGCTCAGCGTACAAGAAAAAACGTATTCACTTCAGCCAACCCATGAGAACCGGATTCCTGTATTATTGCAAGATGCAAAGAGCTTTCTGAAAACAGAACCCTGCTCCATCTTGCTCCACTGGGTTATCGACTACGGGATTGTTGTTTCATTTGAGATTGGTAAGTAGTTCATAGGTGCACACATGCAGATACATGTCCATAACAGTACTTTCTGTCTGGAGTTAGTCTTACATCTTCTATTTTCACAACATTTGGACTTGAGGCAGCATAATCTGCTGCTGCTGCTGATGATGATGATGACCAAAGATTGCTGACACAAAAATTCAAGTTTATTTTAATAATAACTTCATGAACATACCCATATATATATCGAATTTCTGGGCAAGACGTAATACTAAATATTCAATAAAATAAAGTAAAACTAAAACAAATTAATGCTTTGAGGTTTCTCAAAACAAACAGGTTTTTCACGCCTGTGAAAATCATCCCAAGCCTCGCTATCATTATCATTGTTTGAGTCGTTATCATCTTGGTCAACATCACCACTATCGTACTTTTCATGATCAACGTGTTTTTCATTTGAATATTCGTCAGCTTCTGTTGCCGCAATTCTTACAGTTTGGAAATACGACCACCATTGGTCCTTCTGTGGCCAAGGAGTATAGTTTCTGTGGCTGTTTTTATCATACTTCAGCAGTCCATTTTGCATTTGTTTTCAGCTTTTGGGCCTGACAATACCGAAGTGCTGGAAAAATACCGCACACACCTTAAAAGTTAACGGGAAAATAGTCTAAATTTTAAATAAACCATTTTTTACCGGAAGTTCAGAGAGAGAAACCAAAATAGACTATGGTATTTGTATTCTCGGCCACGCCGTTACTGACTACGCATTTCTGCCATAAAGTTGTGCGAGATGGCTCCATGACTGACACAATACATTACACATCTCCCGTTCTCATCTCTCTTATCAAATAACAAAATGTTTTCTGCAATGTGGAATACCACTTAGCAAACATTACCACCGCATATTGACATGTGGCACATCAAATTCTCGCGAGGTTATGAAATTATCTTTCATGACCTATAAACTTATGCGACTGGGATGCACTGATCTGGTCCCTACTTGTGTGCTAGTTAAAAAACGATTTTCAAACTAACATTTGTAATGTTTGTTGCCTGATCCATATTGTTTTCATTTGTGTATGTCCAAACACAAGTAATTTGTTCTTTTCCCGTATTATAAATAGATAAGTGTCTGGTTATTTAAAAGCCATCAGCCAAACAATCCTCAGTAAAGAGAGATCATTTATTACTCAATCTTGAATACGAAATCTTTTTTTCGATCACCAAATTGAATAAAACACAAAGCATCAGTGACGGATACAGTATTGTAATATTTGCAACAACCATCGGAATCGAATAGCGAGAACACGGAGTGGAACTGAAAACTCACTGAATAGTGCAACCCCAACTCACATCCTTTTCCTCATCCGCCTCATCCTCCTATCAATCCCACACACCCCACACCCCCAACCCCGAAATCACACAATTAACACGAACCGAGCTTAAGTTCCGATGGCAGAATCAGCCATATCCAGTTTTTTGAAATTGAGACAGAAAACAATAAAAACGATACCCATTTGAATAATCAATAATTTTGATTCCTCTTTTCTATGAAAATGATGTGATATAAAATGTGACGTATTGGCCTGTTGATGAGCCACCGAAAAGAAAGCTTTATTTCTAAACTACATTTGATTCCCGGAATATACCAGCGATATATAGTAGAGAAAAATGTAGTTTAGCGAAAAAGTTTTCTTTCCGATGACTCATCTACTGGCCAATACGTCACATTTTATATCACATTATTTGGCATGGAAAAGAGGAAACAAAACCAATGATTATTCACGTGGGGATTGCTGTTAATGTTTTCTATCCTCATTTCACAAAACCAGATATGGCTGATCCTACCATCGGAACTTACGCTTGATTCGTGCTACCTGTGTGATCTGGGGTGAGATTGGGAGAATGAGGAGGGAAGGTGGACGGCCGTGGTAGGTTGAGTGACTTCACAAGCTGATTTGGGGAAGATATTGCAGACGAATTTCGACCGCCTCTGCGATGGCTTGGGCGGGGTTTTTTGTTCAACACAAGTCAAGAAAAACCTGTATGAACCCAAAGGGTGAATTTTCAACAATTTACGACTTTTACAGTGAATAGATAAAACAATTACAAACAAAAAACAGTATACGAAATTCTACACTCTATTAAATGAGAGAAAAATTAGGGTCAGAGCTTCTCCCTGAGGTGGGTGAGAATATACTGACGATTTACTAGTAAACAAGCCGGACATGGAATTACACTGTTTCCATATGTGGAAGTTCGCGCAGGAAGCAATTCATATGTGGAGCATGTTCGGGAGTTTGACAGGGCTTTCGCGATACCTTAATGCAGATAGTTCCCGTGATCACGTGTTATCTTGTCAATGAATGTATCACAAGCGTCAAGATGCTTGGAAATACAGAAATCAACTAAAACAACTCTATCAACTCCACTGTGGCGGGACAAAATTTAAGGGATCTCGAAAATAAAGATAAGTTTTTTTCTTTCAGTCCAGGGATAAAAATCGGGGAGTAGAATAGCCAGTGTGGAAGAATGCAGGCAATCACGAATTTAAGAATAATATTATGCGGTACGGTCAGTTTCCTGAGCCTGAAAACATAGAAAGACAGTATTCGAACTTTTGTGAAAAGCTTGATGACATGAGCAGACCCGGACAAGTTATGGGTAAGAGTGACACCAGGTATTTAACAGATACAGATTTGGGAATACTTTGATTGTTCATTCTAAGATCAGGAAGATTATCAACCAATGAAAGATAACGGTTTTAAGACTAAATGGAACTTCGATGCACTTACTGATGTTAAGTACAAAGGATCGGGTCACAGACCAATCGTGACGTTCATTAAGACTGTCCTGGAGAGGTCGAAAACTGTCTGAGATAGGAACTGGACAACCAATCACAATATCATCAGCATTCTTACAAGGAATAAAGTTGATGGGAATGAGTAGAATTTGTATATACATAGAAAACAAGAAAGGGGACAAAATGGTTCGCTGAAAAATCCCTGCTTCAACGTTGATAGAAGAAGATTGTACATCATTGAGTTAGGTAAACTGTAACTGAAGTAAACGAGAGAAGAAGTTCATTAGTACATTCAAGACTTCAGGACTTGGACCACACTTAGGAAATCGATCAATAAGCGCAATTCGGTCGACAGAACCAAAATCGTTTGTATAGTCAAGAAATGTCAAACCAGTGGTACCAGCGCCATTGTCGAAGACGGCAGCAATAGAATGAACAATATGAGCAACGGCGTCAAGTGTGGATAGATGGGGTTTATAATCAAATTGTAAATGGTCCTTTGAGTTAAACTGGGTCATCATGCGATGCAGCAAACCATTTTCAAAAGCCTTCAGCAACACAGATGTGCAGGTAATAGCACGGTACCTTGACGATCCTTTTGGGGGGATTGGTCTGATCCGGGTTGACCTCCAACAATCGGGTATTGTTCCAGATGCAAACAGGTACTGGAAATTCGGCAATGGGTGTCGCAAGCTGGTCGGAGCAGGCTTTCAACAAATGAAGTGCTAATCCATTGGAACTATGAGCTTTGTTGCCATTGAGTCTCCTCAAAACTTGGAGAACCTCGTCCGCAGAAGCAGGGTTTATTGCATCATGGGTAGGAAAAGGAAGCGAGAGGGAGCTAAATACAGGTACAGAATTAAATTGACGGTCAAGTACCTCGACGTTGGGACAAGAACTGATGCGTGAGCCGTAGAGTTTCCGCAAGGTAATTCACATCTCACGACATTTTTATTGCCCAAAACAGTCTCAATATACATTCTGTTCAGGCGCCTTACTTCTGCTCTCATCAGTACAGAGAGGTATTTGACACTGTTATGCCTGTCAGCTAAGAAGAGGGAGGAAAACCTATCGGTACGAATATAAATAGCTTCAACAGGATAGCATTGGTCACAGCACAAATCAGGTAATCGGTAAGATGTTCACAAGAAGAGTCCAGCTGGTTATGAAAGAACATAGAAAAGTCAGTAGAAGAAAGTAAGTCCCGCAGTCGGGGCAAGTTCTCAGGAGAACAATTTCTTTTCTGTAGCTAGCGAGAGGTGGGTCGTGTATGAAGGCAGTGATTAGTTTTTCAATATATTTTCCGATAAAGCAGAATGGTACAGTGATCAGGAGTGCTAATTGGGGCTCGTTTAAAAACGTGAAACATATTGCGAATATTTGCATAAATGCCATCAAGGAATGCATTGAAATGGGTAAGTAACTTGACAAGGTTCTCTAAGCCTAGAGTGGTTAGAAAGAAGGTATCAAAACTATTAGATTCACCAGCAGGAATACATAACGACTGGTCACTACAACTGGCGAATTGTGTCACTACAGTATCAGAAAATCGCCTTAGGTCGGGGCGAGAGTATCAGAGGCAATATAAATATTCACAAAGTAAATGAATCATTGATGGTGGGAGACGACGTTTGAGAAACTTAAAACACTGTTTTCCCGTCACAAATATGAACAGAGTAATCAGAAATATGGGTTTGCACAATATATCCATGGTCATTTTGCTGCATCTGTACACGTGCATACTGCAGTCCGAGGAATTTCTATAGTTTGTGAGATAACAGATTTGAGAGAAAAACACAAGATCGCTAATCACAACGGACAACGCAACGCAAAAACACACAAAAACGGGGAATGAGATAGGGCAGGGGGTCAGTCACCAAGGCAAAGCTTATGTGACTAACCATTCGCGTTGTTTGCATAGATCAGGTTTGAGAGTGAATGGCTAGGGCCTCGGCGAATTTCAGTAATTTTGTGTTTGCTGTGTTGTAGATGACATGGAATGCGTGGGGTGGGGTGACACAGTGTTTTTGTTTGAGTAAATGTTGCGTTATCGAAGATCTAAGCTTTCTCCGATCAATCGATGACGTAACATTTGCAAAATTGTCGCCCATTGCTTTCATAAGCCACACCGGGATGTGTTCGGCCATTCGGTGAAAAAGAAAACGTTTTTGATGTTAGCATACAAAGGCGATGACGTGAGTGAACTTGTTAGCAAGCGGTTGAACTCTGCTGTCAAGCAAGTCTATTACGCAGTTGACCCGGTCATTGTCTTCACTACCACCCGGATACCAACGACATCGGTGAAAGAACCATTGCCCCCCTCCGCCAAATCAAATTGTATTTACCAATTCAAGTGAGGATGTTCAGCCGTCTACATAGGCAGGACAGAGAGGCAGTTACGTCACCGAATTGTCGGTTCGACAGGATTAGTCGGGAAATCTGTTTCCTGATTGGTTACCTGAAAGCTACATCGCGGTGTGCGCATACTGGTTGCACAATCATCTTAATTATTTTTTGGTGGGGGGATCAAAATTTTCATTCCAAATAGACTGTTAGACAAACGGTAAACAGATTGAACTTCCTTTTATTTTTATATAACTTGAACCTGAAATGATCAGCGACTAAATCGTCACATGCTTCTGACGCGTCTGCCTAATGTGAATATTAGAATCCATTTGGACAGAGAGCTGAGTTGAGGCAGTACATTAAAGGATCGTGTGTTAGTCTACTGCAATAACAAAACGATGACATTTCTTTCATTGTGAAGTAGTGTTGTCATTATTCTATCATCCCGGCGAACCTGTCGGATTGTACAAAGGACCTAATCACAAGACATGTCTAGTTTTTGGTGGTCACCATCTCTTACCGTATATTCCTCATAATCAGAACAAATGGTGCTCTAAACGCCGCGCAACTTAATACACACACTTATTTCGTTACTTGCCCAGAGGGATCCTTCCAGTTCGCCAAAAGTCCCGGTACAATCTACACTGAACCTGATTTTGTCCTTGGAAGATCCACTTAGTTGTGTTTTGTAACAACGCTATACAGTGTTTTTAATATTCTGTACCGATTGATTGGAACTCGAAGAATTTGCTACTACCGAAAAGTTTATTCCATTGCTGGAATAAATTACCGTCTGAACAATAATGTTCAGGATAGAAGTCTTCATAGGCAGGAGGACTGGGCGCCAAATGATAGCAGCACGATAATATGATCAGCAGGATCAAGCTCCGCTAATCAAGTATTGTGATTATGTTTCACTTTTGCACACTGCAATCAGCGCAGCCTGCATCATCCTCTTTGTCTCCTGTCTGACTAGCACTGATGGAAGGAAAAACAGATTTCAATGAACAGATCTTTTCTGTTTTGAGCGGACGCGTGCTGAGTAGTTATTATGATTATTATGAGTAGTATTATGATCGATCGATATTGATCAGTTTCCCTGTCTTTCTGAATGCTTCAAACACAAAGGACCAGTTTAAAGCAGTCACGGATACCTGTGAACTCAATTGAATAACTCAGGTCGATTTAAAATCTGACTGTAATTCAATACTGCATTTTACATGATGACAATTTGTGGAATGTTGAATTAACCTCTCAAAAATAAGAAATTAGGTGAACCTCTTTTAGAAGGCTCAAATGGCTGCGAGATCAGAAATGGACACAGACTTCATTTATATGCATACTATTACATATTATTATGACACTTTTCTGAATGTGCATTGTTTTGTCTACAATCGCAACATGAGTGCTAGCTGCCCATTTCATTCATGTTGGAACTCATTCGTAATGCATGTTTATTTCGGTATCCATGCCTGAACCCATGACCTTGAGGTTGATGCTACTAATACGTGGTCATAGTTATATGGATTGTATACGTGTTCTTTTTACTCCATGTGAAACCTCAGATATAGGAGAATAAAGTGTTTTGCAATAATTTGAACCGTCGGAAACAAAAATAAACGTCAACTCAGAGAAGCTTTTTTCTGTTCGTACGAACACACTGGGTGTTGAAACGTTTTTACTCTGCAACTAGAATCGCTTCATTCACACCCAAACATATTTCTACATTTCCAAAGCGATCTTCCAGTACCTCTTTATCAGTGTCTTTAGGCCTTTTCATACTCTGCATGCTACGCCTCAGTTGGCCCACCGACTCTAAGCACTAACTCGACTGTTATCCTTCCAACCGTGACTCTCATTTACGTGAGGTACTATTCATATTTGTGAGTAGTATACTTGAATTGCGAAAAGGAATATGATTGATGACTTCTCACAACGATCAAAAACGAACAAGACTTCACAGAGCAAACTAGTGCATTAGAGATTGTAATTAAAAGAGATGCACATCTACCGTTTGACTGTTCCATCAGTTATTCTACATGCTTGTTGGAAATATGATGACCTGCTTCAAGGGAGACGTTTCGTTCTATGTAATCTTACTTACCTATATTAGACATTGCTCTTCAAATAAATAGCTCTAGTCGTCCCGGCACTACCTTGTGGAATTAAAACCTAGAAATAATATAGGCGAAAACACAGATTGGCACTAAAAGGTTATCAAACGACACAATTGCAACACCTCAGGGACTATTCCCCACCCACTCAATCGAATCAATCTACCTTCAAAGCAATGAACATGTTGTAGTACAAACAAGTACACTAGTAGGGTATTTCCTTTGGAAAGATTGCTCAAACGTAATTCACAGAGACGCGTGTAGGCAGTGATCTCCTACATATATATCGGACAAATTGGCAGGAACACAAAGAAGCAATTGTACAACTCATTCCTGTGTTTGTTATAAAAGGAAGTATAGAACTGAATTAAATCGTCCACCAGTCCGCTGAAATAAGGTAACCTATGACCAAACGCGTAATACATTCAAAGTATCCATAGAGCATCAGAGCGGAGTTAATACATCTTGCTTTTAATCTATCTACAAACTACAAGAGAGAGATCGTACGGTCGAATTTCACGGTCCACTATAAATTTGTCGCATATCACTGGGGGTCAAATAGGGAGTTAAAGGAGAGATTAGAAAAGAAAGGGTTCAGCAACGTAGTAAATGCATCCAGAGGCCGATTTTAACAGTTTGCAATCAGCCAGCGGAAATAATCACCTTTGAAGTGCAGTTTCACGACCACTATCATCCCATCTGCACCTGAAGTTTTTTCCCGTGTGCAGCTGAGTTAGGAACGCTTTAAGATGCACCCTTTTGGATATCCATTAGATTGAAAAAGTTTTTTATTCTGTGACGTTCGTTATTCAGAGTATCTGCTGGGCAAATCTGTAGCTCACTGTAGAAAAGTGTTTATACCAGACTGATCGTACAGCCCATTGATCTATCCGTTCGATGTGACGGTATCACATACAGAAAAGTGCTACTGTCTTACACGTCATCGTGCAGTAGAAGTGTTATGTGCAGTTGGATAGTATTCAAGCGTTCGATGTATCGGGGTATTTTCCTTTCAAAATTACCATCCCTAAGTGTGCAAACAGCATGAATGGAATACCAACCTGGTGCTGCCTTGATAACAAATGTGTTTAGTGAACAATTTTGGTTGTAATCTTTCTTCGCGTATTATTCTGTTCTTTGTGGTCTTATATCGCCGATCGCATGAAGTGCAGCATTATCCAGTACAGTTCCAGCAAAAATACTCCAGGATGTACTGTACAGAGAAGTGTTTTTGGCTTTTCCATAGAAACCCGCTATCTGACTATTTCGAAAGAAGTCAGTTTGGCAAAGAAGCTCGTTTTCGGTGCCTTTTACTAGCCAAATACAACACTCCTTTAAGGGTCACAAAATCACATAATTCAAGCAAATAGAAAAAGCGTAAATAATGTCTGTGTTTGTATGCGTGTGTACGGATACAATGAATAACACAGTAAGGGGTAAGCCAAGGACCCGTCCATACTAAAAGAACTTAACCAGTATTTTAAGTTCCGTACGCATTTGGCGACAGCAAATTCTATCGTTCGTTTCCTGGAAGCTTCTTGCATTGTTAAATCAGAATACCCGAAACATTGTGCGTCAATTCTTTGTCGGAATCCTATTGAAGTGTCTAAGCGATCGTCACCTCGCCATGCGCTGGATGAAAAGGACACGTGGATGAACTGCACACGGGATTTAGAAAATAAATGTGTGGCTGCTGCAGAAGCACTACACAATTTGCAAGGAGACAAAGCGTCCGGTTTCCTCACCTACGTACAGCAGATCGAGTCAAAGCAACACCAAAACAATGAAAGACAATTTTGCTGGCTGGCCACTAATAAAGAGGACGGACAAATTTCCAGAGATCCAGAACGGTACGTGAATAACTTCTCTTTTTTACGTTTGAATAAGGTAGCCATTGAAGTTCTATCGTTAGGACCCAATTTCTGCTGTCCCAATCGAAACATTAGACAACTGGATTCGAAGCCGCAATTAGATCTTTATAGTCAGATGTCGGATCTACTGCTTGCATCGGATACTAATTTAGAAAATTTGAAAACACAGCTAGTCACGACATGTTATCAACACCTAACTCATCCGACTGCGCGTAGACGATTGCTCTCTAAGGAACATCTTGAAAGCTGGATCAAACTTCCGAGAAATAAAAATATTATTCTTCTGAGACCATATAAAGGCTCGGGGATTGTCATTCTTGACCGGACTGATTATGTGAACAAAATGGAACTGTTTTTACGAGACACCACTAAGTTTATTAAAAATGCTAGGGAAAAAGACAAAGCGGCAGCCATCGAGAAAGGATTGTCTAAAACCATTAGAAAAATGAAACAAGACGGGATGATAAGGTCCAGCACTTTCGAAAGAATAAGACCAGTGATAACACACATACCACGACTCTACAGTCTACCAAAATTACACAAACAAGGATCTCCAATGCGCCCAGTACTGAACATATACAACTTACCTTGCCATGGAACAGCGAAATGGCTAGCTTAGATCGTGGAACCCGGCAGAAGGGAACGAGCAACTTACAGCCTGAGGGATACCTTTTTATTTGTGGACACTATTGAATCGCTGGACGTTACAGGAAAGCGTTATGTAGATGTCATTTTCTGTGTGATCGGTTCCTCCACTCTTCTGTTGGACCAATTTAGCAAAGCCCATAAAAACATAAGATTCATGTTGGAAGTGGTATTTCCGAAGGGTTGGTTTTTCTCTGTTTTACTCTCGCGCTGTAAAAACGGGTCTCTTCGACGCAGCATTCACCGAAAGTAGACTTGGACAGGACAGTACACAATTGATCACAGTTTTGTACCTCTACAGCATTGATTTGATAGATCGTGAACAGAAAAAGGTGAATATACTCGCTTGATACACTCGAGGAAGAGCTGAGAAAAATCAAAACGACTTTCATAAAAAACGGATATCCGGATAAGATCATTCTACAATGTATGAAGGTGCCAATAAAAGTGCAATCGGAGATGACGGCTAAAAAGAAACCAGTTTACTTGTTCATTCCCTTCAAAGGTGACACATTATCTGAAATGATATGTAAACCTCTCCAGACTGCTGTCAGAAATACACAATATGCCGCTGATTTACGCATCATTTACACTTCCAAATCAGTTCTCTCAATGTTGTTGAAAGATAAGCTACCGTTCGAAATGACTTCGTTCCGCACTTACCAGTTCGTATGTTCCTGTGGAACCACTTACATTGGTCGTACCACCCGCGGCCTGGTCGAGCGCATTCGAGAACACCATCCCAGCTGGCTTAGTTGTGTATTTCAAAGGTGCATTCGTCGTGTATATAACAAATGAAGCGTGAACTGTAAAGCTAGGAAGCACTGTACAGCTGTTTTGACCTGGTTAGGTCTCATCAGTAGTTCAAATCTATCGACTCAACTCGCGTAAATGGAAAATGAAAACGGTCCGATCAGCTGCCGGGAGACCGAGTTGGTAGCATGCTTGCGTTCTGTCCATGAGGTCCCGAGTTCGATCCTCAGTTGGGTCGATGGATTCGCACTTCTGATGAGACTTAACTAGGCCAAAATAGCTGCACAGTGCTTCTTAGCTTTTCAGTTCACGCTTCATTTGCTATATGCACGACGAATACACCTTTGAAACTGAACCAAATCCTCCATTACTCATTTGAAATTAGTCACGGATTGACGAGCCAAGGGGGATGGCGATTATGGCTCATCTGGTCGAAACCAAGCATTGTGCCAGAATGAGTGAATCGGTCAGGCCCATCTACATGATCATCGAGGTTAGATTGAACCAGGTCAAGCATAGCTTACTGTCAACAGCCGAAACGATCGCGATTCGGTTGAACAGCTCTGGATTTACCATGGCCAGCCACAAACGCTAGAGTGACGTAAAGCCGGTCATCAAATGAGTGTCAAATATCTATGTATTTGATTCATTGGACAGTAAAAATGACATTGGCAGAATGATTTGAACTCTCATACACCCCTTACTGTATTATCCATTGTATCCGTACACACGCATACAAACACAGACATTATCTACGCTTTTTGATTCCTTTGAATGAAATGATTTTATAACCTATAAAAGAGTGTTGTATTTGGCTAGTAAATAACGCACCAAAAACGAGCTTCTTTGCCAAATTGACTTCTTGATGCAATCCACGGGTGTTTTCCAGTATTGCGAAAGAACAAATATTGCAGGGTGTAATTTAATGTACTGATCTCGGATTTTTCAATGACAAGAAAGCATCGTGGTTGTTTTACTTGAAATCTTTAGGGATTATGTGAATTAATACGAAAATAGAATAAAAACGTGATCATAAAATACGGAAGAATCCTTGCGTAATTTCTTAGCAGATCAATCAGAAACGTTCATGAACATGAGATTGTATAGCTCCAACTGAGTGCTTTTTCCTTATTCCGTTCGTTCGGGGAAACTATCCGGTTTATCTTCACTGATACCCACAACCTGTATCAATTGTTCATCCAGAATATCTTCTAGGTGCATCACCACACTATCTGTCAGATCGTCCAGGAATATGGCTGCCAAACTTTGCACTGTGTCCTCGGTCAGTCTGGTGCTTGGTCGGCTTGCAGATCCAGAGAACTGGTTCTTGACCGATTGCGATGGGAAGGAGAGAGTATGAATGGGTGGAGGAGAAGACCTTATGAATTCCGAATCACTGGCATGCAAAACTAGCGTCTGACTTTAGCGTGACCGTCTGATACGTGTATCTCCTCATTATGCCAAACTACTCGGGAGGTTATTGACATCTGTGTCCGTATCCCATTGTTTCGCGTTCACACATTTCTGAGGCTGTTATACGAAAGTAATTCAACATAATTGAGTATATTTTGGCAACATTTGATAAATAGCTCTCAGTTCATTGTTACCATCTCAGGTAACGGTGAAGTCTGATATTAAATCTCAAATTATTCTCCCTCAACCTTTTTTTATTAAACACCGGTGCGTGATGGAAAGCAGACGGGGTGGAACCCCATAGTTACAAATACCTGCTGTTCAGTGATGGTAACCAGCAGACTAAGCCTCGGGGCTTTGCGTGGGGAACTACATAAGGCCCCACTAGCTCAGGCGTGGTATAGAACCGAGCAACAGCAAGGCCGTCTACCACCAAAGTTGGGTGGCAGTGGGGGGCTAGAACCTCAGACCACAGGATTCGAAGCACGCCAGTGACAGCGACTAAACCACTGCTCCACCATCACTAATTATTAGTGAAGTGGCACAGTGGTGGTGGCGAAGTGGTTTAGTCGCTATCACCGGCTTGCTTCGAATCGTATAGCGTGAGGTTTAAGCCCCGCCATCGGCACCCAACATCGTTGGTAGACAGCTTTACTTTCGCCCCGTTCAATACCAGGCCTTTTGTGGTTCACCACTACAAGTCCCAGGGCTTAATTTATTGTTCACCATAATATTGAGGGGCGGGTCTGCCTGACAGTGGGGTTCTTCCCGTCTGCTGTTCATCAGACAAATGTGTGTAATAACAAACAAAAGAAATTGATTAAAAGATAAAGCACAATTCATGTAATCATCTGAATTTAATCGTTTAGCAAAATTATGTCTTACTGTCTAAAACATAGTCATTCCATAGTGAAAAACAATCATTCGAATAACGCTTATCGTTTGGTTCCAAAACCAGTGCAGTTTCAATAGAACGATAGCACATTAAGAGGATCAGAAGAAAAGTTATTATTTTAATGAGTACGTGTCTACCATGCATGTCACTGCACTAAAACTATAAAATGCGTTCCCAGAAAATATAATATTAAATGCATTTATTCAGTTCAGCTTTTTGTTTTGCATCAGTCTAGGGGTTGACGCAGTGCCCAGATCAAACCGAGCGGGAATCTTCTGTGATAAAATTCAACAGAATTCGTATTCCAGCACGTGCAATGGATCGCTGGGCTCGCTTTCAGTACCATGACCATGCTATTACAATACACTAAAAAGTTATGGCTACATAGAGAACAATGCTAAACTACACCTAGACTGCATTCACAATTTCGAGGTTGTATTTTCCATGCACTGTAAATATGCATCGAAATTATATTCAAATGCGCTTACCGATGATAGTGATGAGGTTGTAGTCGGCCTGTGCTCGTTCAACACAGTTTGTTCGTTCTGGATTATGCTCAGAAATTCCTCAAGATGCTCCTCGCTCCGCTCAATGATCTGAACCGATAGAGTTATGCACATGGATAGCAAAAATGTAATTAACTGCCAAGCTCCGTGCTCCGGTTTCATCGTGTGAAGTTGATTGCGTAAAACGTGAATAGACTCAATAGCCAACGCAGATGTATAGATGGTTAGAGGATACCAATAGTTTGGTGTACTGCGAAGGGTTTCTATGACTAACCGCTTTAGCGATCAGAAGCAGCTAAATGATGGGACGCAAGTAATTCTCAGAATATTTGTGATTGGTTGTATAATCTGTTCAATTGTTTTGCTAGCGGATAACTAATATTGATGGCTATGGCTTTTGCATTCGATAATTCGCAAGTTTGTTCGAAAACGTGGTCCTGGCATTCCAGTTATCGTCTACTTTCAACCCTTGACTACCATGTCAGATAGCTTTCAGGAAAATGGCGTCGAATATACCGGTAGGTCGTACGATGAAATCGATGTTTGCCAAGCTGCAGTGGGTATCATTTATGATCTATCAATCTCACAGGGAGTCGGGACCAGGACCTCACGAGCGTAAAGGTAACTCGCCATCGTAGCAGAACGTCAGAAGAGTGTTCTTTGCATATAGAAAACATGCGGACAATGCTGATGATACTTTTCAGGGACATTAACCAGAATCTATTTAGTTCAGCTCGTGAAAATTGATGAATATGTGGCCTAACGGTCGCATAAAACATCCTTTTAAACCATATGTTGCTATAGTTGTCAAATAGCATATATTCCTAGGTAAGTAAGCAAGAACATATACAATATTCAATAAATATGGAGCCTAGAAATTCTGTCAATATTGCACTCCATGAGGCGAAAGATGACTGTTCCTATTATTGAATGACCCGTTTGATGTGAGAATACTACCTGGAGGACCAGGGTTCAATCTAAGTGTATCAAATTAGACCGAATTTGCTGAACATATTATCACAAAAGGGTTATCGTATCTACACATCTTTCCTACCTCGTTCACCATTTTCTCGGCGATTTCTCGCAGTTGTGACTTTGCTTTTTCCAAACTGAAATCATTGTGGTTCACTTGATTTGCCACATACTCAAGCAGCTCCATCACGGTGGACGACTCCCTGGAATCGAGCCGGGGCTCTTGATCCGAAACTGATCTGTCCAGTGCAATATCAGTCATACCGTCCTCAGTGGATTGCGTATTCGAACGACTCACATCTATTCGATTTCGATGAAAATGGAACAAAACGAGAACAGTTTCTAGTCATCATTTTGGGGAGAATACTTTATTTCGGACCAAGATGCAACTTCGGACAGAAAAGTGCAACAAGTTGCCCTACACTTGTCAAGCTCTAGATTCCGAAACTTATCAGTTAAGTGCATCTAAAACCCCATTTAGGATCTCCTTCATGTCAGATGACCAAGACAGACGTCCACCGCAAAAGAATTTCGAATCAAAGACTTGTTTGATAATCTTTTTAACCTAGGAACATCTGTGCGGCACGGATGTAGTTGATTTGAGCTAAACAAAATTGGAATTATTTACGCAACGCTCAAAATTATTCTGATCTAGTGTTATCTTGCACTCGATCGCTTCAACCAACGTCGTTTTCATGGACAGGAAAACAGGCTAATCTAGATATGTGTTGGAGTACAAGTTACGCTCCATTCGACTATGTAAGTTGTTGTAAAAGAAGCAGTCTCTCCATGAATATTTGGGAGAAAATTAATCCATTGTGTGCAATTCCCGCGTTTCAGGGACAAAGTCTGTGCTGAATAGAAAAATACTCACTTGAGTTTCACCTCCCAAAAAGGATCATTGATTTCAAATTGATAATTCGATTTGTTTTTGGTACGCAATCGATAGGCTAAATGCATTACATTCAACAATTAAAATATCACGGGATGGAAGAGAAAGAGTACACGGTAAAACATTAACCGTACTAAAATAAAATAACCTGTATGTGATTATTGGTGGTTTGATGTGGATAATTTATTGAGCACGAACAAAACGTCCTCCAACTGAGTGGATATTGATTCCGGATACATGATGCTGGTTGGTCATAATCTAATAACTATAAACAGATTTCAGGATAGAAAGAGGAAAAGAACAGTTCACTTTATCTATCATCTGTTTTTGTGTCGATCAATTCACAGTGTTAAATTCACTCCGTATTATATTTTAATCGATTCTACCCAGAGTGTGGCTTTTAAAAAACAAAAAACAAATTTGAACCAGAAAAGTTGAGAACTCATTTTCAAACTCGAGAAATTTGCATAAATGAAGTCGATTTACTAATTTGCTTAGATCAGACAGCACATTTCTCAGCCGTGCCAACTCTGTTACATGGATCGAACGGTGAGATTTCTATATTATTCCATCAAGAAGCATTACTCTAGCTGATTAAATCGGGATTAAAAGAGACCGGAGCTACAGAGATCGCCTACAACCAGACTGACTTTACTCCCACAATCAATTTGCATGAGACTTTTCGTCCCCTCTCTCTGTACGGTCTAAAGAAGGTTGTACAGAGAGGCCAAATCTCGACTTTTGTCAACAACCAGAGCAATTCTCATCGGTCTCCACAATTCTGTCTTTTCTGTTCAGAAGAACATTGTAAAGATATGCGACTTTATCGAACTTCTGCAACACCCTGGATTTCACTACATTCGTCCAGCCACCCACCCCGCTCCCCAACGATTTGCGATTTTAGCCTCATCGATGGAATTAAACATGCTATCGCTTCACATCAGACGCAATATAGCCGTGATAATCACCACTTATGTCTTTTCTTTCATTAGTCCAAAGGCATTAAAATGTACTATTTCGCTCTCTCGACGACGATCGCTGGTTCACGACTTGTAAAATAAGAAAGCCTCGGGAAAACAATTTCTCTTTTCATGCATATTTTATATATTTATAAAAGTGACTCTTAGTCATGAAACAGATATCGTTTTCTCCTTTTTTCAATGCTCTATTTGCCATTTTTTATTTTCGAGCGCTCATGGCAATCGGTTTCTCATCGAGTTCACTAAGTTGACTATCTAACAGCATTTGTCAGTTTCCCCACATACATGGCACACCCTCGTCAGTGACGAAAGCTGTCAAGGTAACTAACTTATCCGCGATTTAGTACAGGGAAATGTATTGGATCACATTTAAATCCCGACCGCCGGGCGATAAGTAAAGGAATTCGAAATTGAACTTGAGCCCTCCAAATGAGAGTCATTGTACACGAGTTCTAACCATACCTATATTAGTTAGTAGCATCTAACCCATATACAAAACATTGAATCATAGCATTGATTGTTCAATGGACTAGCGCTGAATTATTTGTCTATCCAAAAGTTACTCGGAGTTGCAAACAAGGTTATTGTGACGAAAATACACTTTCTGGGTACAAGTATATGAATGATCTAACAGAAAATTACCGGGTACACATGCCTGATGAGCGGTAAAAACCGCGAAACCGGTGATGTGCTTCCAGGGAAATTTTGTCCGTTCACTCACATACTACTTATTATTAAATATATATCTATATACCAAGGCAGACGCTCCTTTGATCAACCTTGATATAGTTAGAAAATGAATAGCACTAATCTTTCTTTCAATATGATATCGGAAAGTCAATTTCCCGGAGTAAAAAAGGGAGGTAATACTTCCATAAAATTACGCAGCTTTTTTTCTATTCATCCTGATACCACTACTACTCTACAAGAAGAATTACCGTTGTTGTGTGATTTTTATTAACAAAACCCCAAAGGAATCATTTTCAGCCAATGTTGACGTATTCTCAGGTTACATGAAAAAACCAGTTATGGATCTGATCAACCAGTTTTGGTGGATTAATCTTCGTGCCTAACTTTCGGGCTTCCTATATTTTTTGATCGGTTTATGCGGGCTAATCACAATGAACGTTGTCCATAAACGAACACCCCGATGCTCTCGGGACCGTTGTATCACCCTATCCATTACGTGCCTTAATCCCTGCAGTTCTATGGATTTTTCTGGTACTCAGATGCTCCCAAACATAGAACGATCTGTTCGGAAAAATTTACGGAATTTGGATTTTCAGTTTCCCGGAGAAAATTCTCTTGATAAAACGACGAATTTTGAGGTAAGCAGTATCAAAAATAACTAAATGAAGTGTCCTTGTGGTTTCCCGATATTCTCTCGAACTGTATTTGGTGGCATCCACAGAAAAATTAAAAGTAATATCTCCTATCGTAAAAGCCTAATGTTTTTTTTTCAGTAATGCAATATGAGTGCCACAAAACCTATCCTATACCCGGGGTGTGAAGTGAAAGTAAAATATAAATCTTTCATGCAACGTTTTAAACTTAAAGCAATGTTTTCCCGTCACAAATTTGAATAGAGAAGTCAGAAACATGGGTTTTCACAATGTATCCATGGTCATTTCGCTGCATCTGTACACGTGCATACTGCAGTCAAAGTCATTTTATATAGTCAGTGAGATAACTACCGTGAAATGAAGACATGATTGCTAATCACAACACACAACACACGACACAGTAACACAAAAAACGGGAGAGGGTGGGGGTAATCACCAAGGCAAAGCTAAAGTGACTAACCATTCACGTTGTTTGCATAGATCGGGTTTGAGGATACGAATGGCTTTGACTGCAGTATGCACGTGTACAGATGCAGCGAAATGACCATGGATACATTGTGCAAACCCATGTTTCTGACTTCTCTATTCAAGTTTTAAACTTACGCGACCGGGGGACTTGAACGAAACTGACATGCTTGCTAGAACGTCTATGCGGTCCTCGTTGCTTGGTGGCGTGCGTGACAAAACGGATGAAAGATTGTCGATGATTCCGTTGCGCGTGCTGTGAAGAAGATAAGAAACTTCCAGTTAATCAATATTTCCGAAAGCAATCATAAAGGATTCGACTACCCTTTGAATCTGAAAGTTCCAAATGAAGCATCGGGCTGCGTCTGCTATATGTATTCGAAGTATTTCTGATACCGTAGTGCCGCAAGTTTTCTTCGAGTCCAATCAAACCAGTTTCGCTGTCATTATCGTTTTCTTCTTGGTGATCTCAATCTTACTATATACTGATTTAAAAAAACAAACACCCAAACGAATCATAATAAATGTAAACGTTTCTTCTCGTTTGACAAAACCGTAGATCAAACGTTATAGAACAACTAAGATCCGAAGTAGTTTCTCAGCTATCTATGAGAACTAACAATTGTTTTTCAGAATTGCCGTTTCCCTTTTCTTGTGTTAATGAACTGTGACGTGACTTCCCAAATATCACTATCTTAAACGGGGATCTTGCAAGCATCTCTTGCGTAATAAACTGATCCCTGTTCACTGGATTCTTTTAGGCCATAATAGCCCAAAAGTTAATTCCGTTCCACAGAATATTGATTTCTACCGTTGACTCTAAGCGCGTTTGAAATGATATCGCGGAAATACGCTTTCGTCTTCTCCACTTTTCTCGCTCTTCGACTCACGCAGTTCCCCTGGATTGGGCAACTTGCCCGACACACACATACCGCACCGTCTGAAAATAGGTTACCTTAGAATACGCGATGCCTGAAACAACGGGGTGTGATAAACGCAATCCCTTTTTGAGCATATCCGATCAACTGTATTGAGGAGTTCAAGGATAAATGGGTTATGAGAAATACATGAAAACGGTGTTCTACTCAAGCCAAAATTGCGCATGTGTAACTTACCTTATCATACCATCACTAAATGGATAGTTAGGGAAATTGTAATCAATTAAAACATACCCAGCAATGAACACCCTAGACAATTCGTTTGATCTGGTGGTTACATACATGAATGAAACCGGACTACGAATGCTGTCCCTCGATGTCACCTCGCTATTCACCAATATTCCTATAAAATAACGATCGACCACCTAGCGGGCTACATTCAAACTAATAAGATTTATATCCTATCCTGAATGAGGAGTTCAAATAATTACGTTATCTTGGCCTTTGAACCGATTCATCTGTGCCAAATCCTATGGGACTAGAAAAGAAACCACTTGTAAGTATTTCCCATAATAAAACTTTGACTTTGATCGGCAAAATCCTCGCAGTGGACTCTGTCTAGGAACGTTGCAAACCTTTAGATTCCTCAGTGATCACTATCATTGCAGCACGACGTACATACACATAACGGTAATTCTAAAGACGGGGCTTTGGCTCGTAGTTCAACCTCAGTATTTTATTAATATTTCATGCAAAAGAAATTTCGCTAAAAGTGATGCAGTACGATTCTTGGAATGCCTGTACCCTCAAGCATTACGTTCCAGGAAAGTTTAGCATCCAGTCTTCTTCAACCCTACTTCAAGTTCATTCGTGAATAGTGACACAAATGTAAATGAGTATGTTTCGGCAAAAGTTTCAGCAAATGTGGTATTAAATGTAAAATTTGGATTGCCTTATTCTTCAGTCAACGAGTATCAAGTCTTCTTTCCAACATGCAGCGAAACAAAGGCTTATCAATTTCAATAGAAATTGCTCCGGAATAGCTGTTTCGTTCCTGTTGAAACTCATCAGTGGTGCACAATATCTGTTCCGATTTGAATTATAATTGCCTACCTTAGGATAGGAAGTTAAATCCGTAT
>UZAN01000001.1:0-42914 GCA_900618425.1 Echinostoma caproni | reverse complement strand
ACAAAACGTTTCACATACATCCTCATCAAACACGATTAACCGTGTTAACGCGCATCGATAATATTAGAAAGAACCACCAAGTCGGGAGTTTTTAAATGCATTCTCGATAATTTAGAATGGTAAATTTGGTATATTGTTATTTTATTCGTCTTCTGTATTTGCTGTGTACTTCAGCTACGGAATAGTGGTAAACGACTTATTTACACGCTCCTTGGATGTCTAGAAACCTTCGCTTTGCAAGCCTAGTTAGATCTAAGAGCCTCGAGGCTGTTCGCGAAACTATCAGCTAAACGCAAAAGAACCATGCAAATTTCATGGACAGGTGGCATGGAGCAGATACAGAGAAAGTATAATAATGCAAGTTAAACACAGAACAATGGATATCTTTTATTAACTGAAGTTGCGTAAACGAATCTATAAAATGTAGTTTAGGACGGCACTCATGTACTCGCTGTAGACATTACTATTGGGACACTTTGTCCTGAAACAACACTGATCGCTGTGAACACAGACAGGTTTTGCTTTTCATTGGCTAAACGTGTTTAGGTTTTTGGGTTGTGCACTGTCTTTTGAAACTGCTGGACTGATCGCTGCTTCTTTCAAAAATAAGCATTATCGGCCTGCTTTAGGTCATACTTGTCAATATTAGCCTCTTTAACGCTGAAGGAACAACAGACACTCAAGCAATAATTATTGGTGATAAAATATTTGAGTTTTCGCAATGGCTGTTTTAAGTCGATTAACGCATCAGCCGCAAATTGAAGGTAATTATAACGGAAATCTGAACAAATGACTGGGGACATTTGTGTACGCACGTAAGCGATCGTTCCAAATGCATTTGAAACGAGTACAACTGCGGATCGCTACAGGTTTTTACTTTATCAGTTGACATTGAGGATGGTTGCCGAGATAGCAAATGTGAGCGATTGTGATTTGTTGCCATATTTGTGGAACGCTAGGTGGTTGCAAACCGTGATCTGAAAACATTTATAGTTGAAGCACATCAGTTCAGCGTTGAACCTTCGCGAACCAATCAATTGACTGGAGCATTTGCTGTAAGGCCATACAATTTATGGACGCCCATTGACTCCGTACTGACTCCGTACTTCCACTGATAAACTTACAAAATGTTAACGTCCACCACTACCCTTAGATTAACTACATTTTGAACGGTCACATACATATGCTCGTAAACTGCTTTATATTCATCGGCCAATGAAGAATAACCGATCAAATGTTAATATGTCTAGTATCAATGGTGGCACCTTCTAACCTATAAATTGCTCCACAAATCCTACATAAAAATATTTATTTGCCTTCTCCAGTTTATCGCACCATTATTTCATCCTAAACAAAATAGAAATTAGATGTTTCGATGAAGTTGATTGACTTGTGACAGTGGTATTGGTGGTCAGTATCAGGGACATTTTTTTGTGTCTCACAATTTAATTATTGACTTCGTGGTCCCGTCAGAATCACGATCGAAGCAATTCATTATTCGTGTTCGGTAAACACATACAGACTAAGGAACAGAACACAGCTTCTAACTACAGCATCAATTACTGACTAACCAATTCCCTGAAAGATTTTCTCGTACAACGTGTCTTTTGCTCTCAGTTACCTTTAGGCGCTAATTAGTACGGTCGCTACTGTGAGCCAGACACTTTTGCAAACATTTATAAGTGGTCTTTTGAACGGTTAGTCGTTAAATCTTATGCAAGGCCTTCAGTGGATTAGGTAATGTATCAACCAAAAACAATTAACCTTAAACTTCAAGACACTCGATCCTCATAGAAAATAACTGATACGCAAAAATAGTCCTTTAAGTTCTTCCCTAACTGTGAAGCTATCCAGTATCGTAGAACAAGTTGAGGTTTTAAAATCTGTGAAACAAAAAAGTCCCTAGTTTGGCTTGACGTCTTATGAAATGGTCCGCTCACGGATCACATGAAAAAAACATTTCTACTCCAAAATGCGTCACTGCTGTGGATGTTTCTCTATTTTGTTTGTATTTTTTACCTCCACCAAGATCTGCTGCCACGACCGGATTAGCTGAAATACAAACGCGCACATTTCAAACCACCTTCTAAAAATAAGAATCAGCTAGCAATGGTTTGTTACCTTTGATGCAGTTAACCAATGTCTAAGTGAAACAAAACCATTTCAGGCAGATGGGCTATCTGATCCATCAAATTTCATCAAGTTTATTAATCTGATTTTAATTGTGAAGACGGCTTGTTTAGAACTTGTTGTTATATAGTTCTTTCTGTGGTAGTTACTATAAGATATAAAATAAAATTACGTGCATCGTTAGTGATGTCTTGTACTAAAAGAAACACGACGGATACAAAATCATGTTATAACATATTCAGATTTCACAGTATTCTCTGCATCAAAGTAGGAACCGGACAGATGTTTAGTTTGTATATTTTTGAAAAACTGTTAGCATTACAACGGCAGCATAGGCTTGCCATCATTTTCGAAGTTTCCGACTGACATTACGCAGTGTATGCTTTGCAAAAACGTTTTGGGAAACTTATATATTGAATAAATTATAAGTTCAATGTTCAAGTGCAAATTGTAATTGATATTCAAAGTATCTGTTGAACGAACAACTGATTTTAAGTCACACATGGGGTTAACTTCATCAAAGGTCTGCTAGTGCGATTTCTAGCCGATTCGCATATCAAAATAATTCTTAAATTTAAACCGTAAAATGAAATAAAAAAGAGAAATTACGGCAAACTGGTGTTACGTACTGAAAAGATGTTCAAGCACAGAAATCGGTGTACACCATTTGTTTTCACCTTTGATGTGAATCGTCAATATGAGACGAGACTGCATACTTAAGATGAATCCATTGATTATTCGACCAAATGCCATCCAGCACCCCGGCAGAAGGAAAATAATGATTTTTTAGAGTTGAGTTTTTCAAATGGCTGGTTTTATACAAGCTGCGTGTCATCTGGTTTGATTTTGTTAGCGACTTCTAACAAATCAGTTATTCCAAAGACTCAAAGGGTTTACCATCGTCCACAAATGCTGATATTTTCTGAGTATTCTGGAGTAAAATCCGTGTTCCATTTGTGTCAACTTATACAATATCGGAAATCTTTTGACGAGTTTCTTCACATGATACATTGAACTGTTGTTTGTCCTCCCCAGGTCATTTCAGACATCATAGCATTGCGACAATGAATTTAGATTATTAAACATTCTAACCATGTAAATGATACAAGAAATGAAAACCTAATCCAAAGTCGTTTGTTTTCGGTAAATAATAATTGCTTGAAAAAAATTCTGTATTGTTTTGTTCCATGAAGAATTGAAATTCCTCGATAAAACCCACCCTAGCTATTTACACAAAGAAACGTTGATCCACATTTTAATGAAATCCAAAAGCACGCCTTGTTCTTGGAGTAAATGAGATAAAAGGTCGTTCGTGTGCAACCTTTTTTCCTGCTCTTTTCAAATCGTGTTACGGAAAATACCGGAATTAGAAGCGCAAAGACAGGATTATTACGATTCTCCGTTACATTCTCCGTTGTCACGGACAGAAAAACGAAAGAAGAGATAAAAACATGAGCCTCAATGGGAGAAGTAGTAAACGCTAAAATGAAACTGCTTGTCATTATGTCAATGAACACGCACAGAAAAACTGAAACATGAAAACCAATATTTTCAGCGTGGAGGTATGTTGATGTTTGCGTAAAGAGGAAAATAGAGCATAGAGGGAAAACTGTAAATATCGAGTAATAAACAGAATTAGTACAATGTTCATTTTTTTCGAGGCGGGTATTTTGGATACGGATCAAGTATTTGTAAAGACAAAAAACATAACCCGATTGAGAAGCATAAGGCAGTTTTAATTCTGAGGTACGTTTTGAGTTCAGATCTATCAATTTTACAGAAAAATGGACGGCTAAAATTTATAGCTATCATCCACGAGATTAACAAAACACTTTGCTAAACAAACTGTTTGAATATATAATGGAAAAATTTCTAACCACTTGAGACAGCTTCCAGTTGAAATGGGAAATTTATTGTAAAGTGACGTTTTTACTGTTTCTCGGAGGTGTCGGTTGAACTCAGTGGGGTGCAGGTGTTTTGTTTTGGCTTGGGGTATAGAAAATTTAACCAAGTCTAAATGAAATCATGGAATAATCAGAAAGTCCAATTCATACTTTGTCAGTCAGAAAAGGATCGAAAATGTGGCAGCTTGATGGAAACCAATATTTTTGAAATATAACACTCAATAACATACATAAGGTATCTGTCTTACTTTCAGATTGCTGTCGATAAGTGGGAGAAGTGATGAACCATAACGATTCTGCAAGTTTTGCATGAACTCCAGCTAAGCAGGTTTTCCTTTTAAAAGGCATAACGAATATCACAAAAGTATAATTTTTGTTTGTGAAAACCAGTAGTTCGTACAAGATAGGTCATTCAAAATAATCTGCCTGGTGGTTTGTAAAAGTTCGCATCGTTTCCCGGATGGCAGATTTACCTGTTTCCGGATTCAAGTTGATCACACATGCCTTGACTTCATGTTTACGTATTGACCGGTTGAAGCCTACAACGATCACTTATCAGGGATGAATAAAGGCACAGTCTTCCTCAGTGATTGAATCCTGGAACGCCACAGTTGTGTGTGTTTAAACTCTTCGCTACTGCGCCGATAATTTTGTGCCACGTGGAAACATGAAAATCGCTTGTATTTAATGAGACCAACAATGATAATGTTCGAAAATCAAGCCACCAGGACATTTAGATGGTGAACAAGGCGGTAGTCATTGAAACTATTTGTTTGGTAGCCTGAGGCAATTAGCCCCCACTTGCTTTCAAAATTTAAAAGCCGATTTGAGAAATAAACTCATTTTTTCTAATACTACACAACCATTCATACATACAAATGAGAATCTAACACCAACCAAGCCATCCTCCTATCATACTTCTCAAATGAACAATACTAAATACTGCAATGCAGGCTTGCAAATCATGGAATACGAGCTTGTTTGTCATTTCGCGTTCTATTTAAGACGTGCTACATGGAACTGTCTAAACAATTACAGTGTGAGAATTGCCAAAGAATGACAAATTTTTCTGTCAATTCAAACGTCTCTACGCGTTGTGCTTTCACCATTTGTTTGCACAATCATTTTCCCTTGAAAAATGCATTATAGTAAGTGGTGATTTTTAATCCGAAGTGACAATTTTTCCACTCTCGTGTGTTGCCATAGACTGCTTATTTGTTGTCAGTTTTACGTTCAGATTGTTGCTGTTCCGCATTTGAACTCTAGTGTTTGACCGTTTTGAATGGAATGTAACACTGCAGATGCAGATTAGACGTTGACATATTATGGGGGTGGATGCTTGGTCAAAACAGTATGGATGAGGAACGAATCGATTCACAATGTTGCACGCATTTGAAAGCTGTTCACTGCTGGCAACCTCAGGATTCTGTTTCAGATCCTTTGATCCTATGGGTTGTTTCGAATACGTGCAATGAATATTTCAAACGATTCTTTAACAGCTTTCAAGTAAACGACTTACTAGTTCATTCCATAGGATTTATTCGAAACTGAGAACATGGGATATTGAATAGTAAAGAAATTATTTCAACCGATCTTAACGGTTCTGATTCGTTGTGAACATTTATGAAATGCGATAACTTAGGGGTCCAATAAGGTAAACGAAAACTATTGGTAGAGATTGCTTTTTCCTGTTTAATGTATCACAGTTAATATAATTGTGCGAACAAATGGAGTGGTAATTGACTGGAAGACATAGTGACTTCACAATGTGTTTTTGTGAATACACGTGCCCGCTGGCGGTGAGGGTGTGTCACTGTGTATGTCAAAACCCACTGCCCCCATGGTAGCCAGCATGCAGTGTTTAATTCAATTTGAGTATCGTTTCTGAAGAGGCATAGAACAGCCCGGACGCAACGAAGTGTGAACAGATTGCCTCATGATTGATTTTATGACTTCAGTGTGCAATCAAGCCGGACGATACTCACAAACCTACGGTGTAAAGGGAGTGTTCGTACTAGTGGTGTACGGTTTTTTTCAAACAGAAACAAATGAAAAAATAAACAATAAATAAGGTCGTAGAAACGGAAACTTTGCTTTTTACAACATACTGCTAACCTCGACAGATTTGTGAGCGTCAGGGCATCCGCGTGGAAAGTTAAACTACTTGCAGTTTTCAGTGTTTAACAAACTAGTAGCATCATAATATCATCGATAAACGACAATCCTTTGAAAGCCAGTATCGCTTCTAATTAAAACATCTTTCATTCCTGTGCGCGACGTTCAATGCACTTCACAAAAGTCGATCTGGATTTCTATTTTATTCAAAAATCTGACTTACGAGATATACTTAGAATAGCGACCACGGAAATGATTTTCCTCACTCTGTATGGAGACACTGAATTGCGTTGATGTTTATTTTGACAAGCACGATAGTTTGGAAATTGACATATTTATTTCATAACTCTGTTTTATCTTACACTGCTGCCGAATAGATCTTTAGCCTCCAAAAGCCTCAGTATGGTCGGGGGTGAGTGTATAAGGTTGCGGCTAGTGACCATTCCTCTGCACTTCTCGAACTGCTCGCATACGACCAAGCGCCTCAGATAGCCTCTGCTGAGGAAGCCCTACTCACTGCCTTGTCGTGGTGGAGGTGTTATCCCATCAAAGTGAGAGGAGGAAAAGCCGACATCCAGGGCTGAAACCGGGTTGTTGGACCACTGGTAATTCACCTAGGGGAGTTGGCCAAAACTCTGATTCGAAACCAACCATGAGGAGGCATACGAACCACACACAAGTTCCAGGTTGTGGCAGTGGTCACCGGCTAGATCGGGTATTGAGGTGTATTGGGCAGCTTGGACGTTTGACCCCGTCCGAAGGGCGTATGATTCAATGAACTATACCTTTAGTAAGTTAGGATGCCTGAAATCCAACTTATGACGTCACAATGTGAATTTAAGGTGTCTCAATATCAATTTAAGATGCCATGTTGCTATATGGATAGTACCTTGAACAGTACAGAGTGAACACATAGCAGAAGGACATCTTAAATTGATACTCGGACATCTTACATTCATATTATGACATATCATAGGATTTCGGACATCCTAAATTGCAAATGGTATAGAAACGGGCCCTTAATGGATTGTGGCTTTCGCACACCGCCCCGGTGCCTTGTGGGTCAGGTTTTGGTTAGATGAAGGCTCCGGTTGTGGATTCCTCAAGAAAATGCACCTGCCTTGGCCTGGCAAACCTGACAGTATTCCACCCACATGCAAATCATGGAACCGTTTTCTTTTTTCATAAATATTACTGAACCATGATTTGTTTGGCCATCAGTCTGGATTCAGACGTGTGTAAAATCATACAAATTTATATAGGTTCTTCTTTATGGCATTTTACATGTGTAAGAAGACGTGACCGTTTTACCCAGATAAATCCCGTAAAGCAAACAAAATAGTTAATTGCGCTCAACGGAATGCTTACAGTAGTTGATTGTGATCGGTACACAATAACAGGAATTACGTAAATAGGCAACTAATTGTGTTGCTTTCAAATATTTCTGTTGTCTACTATGTGTAATTATATTTGGGTGGAAAAAATAGTATGAACGTTGAAACACAGTGAGCTGTTAGTACTTTTCTTTCAATCATTCACTACAAAAAGGAACGAAAGATGTTTCACCGATAGATCAAGCACTACATTGATTGATCCTTATAAATTAGAAAACTCTCATTCACGTGCTACCCGTTAAAGGAAGACTGCAATCAACTTTTGCCAAATTCATGCATATAGTTTGATTTATCAATAATTTACACCTGAAATTTCACGCAATAATATGTATTCAATTAGGCACACATTCGTCATGAAATTTCTGTATTTCATAGCGCTAACAAAAGTTTTCCATTTACAGGTTTATATTTCTTTTCAAACTAACCTGTAACCATTTTTACCAAAAAATTCTGTTATGTTCATGAATCCATAACAAAACGTGCAGAGTTCTTATTTGCACACAATAAGGGGAATTACGTAAATAGGCAACTAATTGTGTGTGTATACTCGTCCGCTATGGGCATTTTGTTCACAGATCTCAAGCTTTGTAAGTGTTTTTGTTCTCCCGTTTTTCAATTGACAGCAATAACCGAGCCTGGAGGAGATCTCAAAAAAACTCCGGCCTCTGAACAAAAATAACAGATAATGAATTCACGATGCTTTGTATATTTTCAAAATAATGTAACTGCTTTTCTGGATTCCTGAACATCAACCTGATTGGATTGAATACCACGCCCGTTGGGCTACAGAAATGCAGATCCGTATTTTCATCCCCCATAAATTTGAACCAAAACAGCTGAAGTAATCAATGAACCTTCCATGGCCTCCTATCCTTCCTCTTTTCCACTCGTCTATAGCAATTTCTTTCATGTTCCGACGAAACAGCAAACTGGAAACAGGACCCGTTATTTAATTCCATTTTGTCGTTAATTATGACCCCACCCGTTGACAATGTTTTTAAAAAGCTGTGATACAGAAGACGAATCACCGAAAATAAATATTCTTTATCACATCGTGTTTTGTGCATCATGTTTGCTGTTGATCTGATGATCAGACCAATCATTTTATTGCCGGAAATAACATTAAACATCGTGGTTTTTCGTTTTATTTACCACTGTTTATGTTTTGCGCAATGTAGATAGAAAGAAGCCTTATGTTTTCCGGTAATACATACAAGTTTATCGACTTTCTTTCTTTTCAAAATAGACTGACATCTGCGAACTAATCTAAAAGAGGAAAGTTGATTCTTTCACAACACATTGAAATCTTAATGGAATGAAAAATGTCGTTCTAAACCTCACCAAAAGGAATTTGCTTATCGTGATCTTGAGGCAAGTTATTTTACCCAGTATTTGTTCTTTCCGGGTTTTAAGTTGCTTTGTGGTGTTTTTATAAAATATTCTATATTAAGAATAGTTATTCACTGAAAAATAATTGTTCACAAAAATTTTATACAATCTCACCAGAATTACTAACTGTACCTACTCTCAGTATGTACCACTGTGGGTTGAGATTCGCTGCAATAAGCATCGATGAGAAGAGGAATAGATAGATTGTTCAATTGCAAATAAGCAGGTTTTATGTGATAGCGGGATTATAATTATAGCGGTGTATTGCAACCACATTGGCTAAACACTTCTGTTCTGCACAAAATAAATGGCTTATTGCTTTACCGCGCAAACCTGTTAGGAGTGCACCTGAACATGCACTGGTTTCAAGTACCGAGTGCAGCAAAAACAAACTATAGGCAGCGATGAAAGTTACATGTGTCAGAGGACTTCGTTTCACATAAATTTCAATCCCATTGCAAACGTGTTCCCATCTCATTGCAGTAAAATTCAGTCTTCCCAGTGACACACGAAAAGCTGCGATAAATTATATTCAGATAGATGTTTACCATCGGCATTATTAAACTGGGAATCCATCATCATGAGTTCACAACCTTAACTGAGATAAATGTGCAATAGCTGGTTTGAATGCACAACTCCTGGTTAGAATTCCTTTCATAAGACCTGCCATCCAGAGTGAGTTTTCAGCTTACTGGGGTTCTGTCGCGTGGAGCGATAACATTGAGGTTAGGGTTCTGACTATTTAACCAACAATGTGTCATTCCAATGATAGAAGGCTGAAAGACGATGAGAGTCATACTCGTCGATGAATTGATTTGTGTGAATATTTTAAATATTTCGGATAACGGTACTTGCCAGTAGTTTCTACAAAATTCAGTCAAAGACGTACTAAGGTGGCATTCTGTGGAGTCACTGGTGATTGATAATTTTTTCAGCTGTTTGGATAGTCGGTTTCTTAGACAGATTTGAAAATGAGATGGTTTCATCTCTACTTGGCGCACTAAAAACCTAAAAAGTAGAAGTATGTAATACTTTTATATTTTATATGTTATATTTTTTATATATATTTTTATATTTTTCTATATTAAAAAAAATTATAATAGTCTTTGTCTAAATGTAGATGTCCGTTCACTAGGAATTACAAATCTAATGTGCTCTAAATGTGCATGTTTGTTTTACGTCAGCCGTTGAGAAGATTAAACGAAATGTTAACATCTCGGGACCTATGTCTTCTTTCGGCTTTGATGTGATGGATGCGACGGGACCCAAAGTTTCAAGTTTCTAAAGCGAAGACTACCCGCTTCTACCACTCGAGGACTTGATCATTTGCTCACATTGCGCTGTAGAAGTAAGTAACACAAATTGAAGGAACTTGTCCACAAATGTTTCCCGATATATCTATTCAAGCTTCATAAAATATCAATGCTCATCTGGTAGATTTAGTATCTGTATCTCCGATCTCGATTGGTGAAAAAATCAACATGAACTCAAGCACGAATAGGTTTGCTGAATAATACCTCTAAGAATTGTATTTAGAATCTAACGTACCTACCTACCCTATTTAAAAGAGGGATATATGATACGATTTCAGAACAGGCGGCAGCAATTTCTCTTTTTGATTGCAATCTACCTTTAACGGGTAGCACGTGAATGAAAGTTTTCTTAATTTATAAGGATCAATCAATGTAGTGCTTGATCTATCGGTGAAACATCTTTCGTTCCTTTTTGTAGTGAATGATTGAAAGAAAAGTACTAACAGCTCACTGTGTTTCAACGTTCATACTATTTTTTCCACCCAAATATAATTACACATAGTAGACAACAGAAATATTTGAAAGCAACACAATTAGTTGCCTATTTACGTAATTCCCCTTATTGTGTGCAAATAAGAACTCTGCACGTTTTGTTATGGATTCATGAACATAACAGAATTTTTTGGTAAAAATGGTTACAGGTTAGTTTGAAAAGAAATATAAACCTGTAAATGGAAAACTTTTGTTAGCGCTATGAAATACAGAAATTTCATGACGAATGTGTGCCTAATTGAATACATATTATTGCGTGAAATTTCAGGTCTAAATTATTGAAATAAATGTATCCCAGTTTGATGGAATACATATTTGTTACTTGTAAAATGTTTTGTCACCTGCTATGCAAATTATTGTTAAGTATATTTGTGTCTACATAACCGCGGCCACCGTCACCCAACTTCTGACTGACGGCTCTAAACTGACAGTAAATTTTACTCCGAAATTCCGCGTTTTCATTCCATAACTATCATATCACTTATAGCAAATCAATTAAAACTATAGTTGGAAATTGTGACCAATCACTACATTATTTCATTATCCGTGGCATTGAGATAAAACCGTTGTTAGCAAAGCTCGTTTTTGATAATGTCTTCCTGGGGCTAATTGCAGTTATATTGGAATGTTGTGGAATGTTGTGATCTGTTTTTTGGAAATACGCGGTTTGCACGAAATACTTTTTGCAATTCATACCAGATACTGAAGTAGCAAAGTTAGGAGTTCTCTAACCCTGGTTTTATGACAACTCAAGCATTATCAACAACTTCTTGCCACATTTGAAGTGTCCACACGTAAAAATACGAAAGCATTTACCTCGTACTTCATGGAATTTTTCCTTCAAATTTTAATGAGATTTTACCAGGTGTTAGAGGAAAGTCCGTCATGTGTCATGATAAATCAAACTATATGCATGAAGTTGGCAAAAGTTGATAAGTCTAATTGTTATTGATACCATTAAATGAGAGGAGAGGCAGACCTTAGAATCGGTATTTCATATACCCATTTCGGACACAAAACGGAAAAAGTGATTTGAAATTTATAGCTACAATGCATATGGTCTAGCCCGAAATAGCAGCATACCGCACAGAAGAGATTGAGTTTCTTTTATTCTCTTTTTTGGAAAATTGATTATGTACAATTATCCGATGAAGGAATTTATTGTTGTGTTGCAATTTTATTGAAGTAAATTTGGTTCAGTCTACTTCCTAATGCATTGCCATTTCTCATGTATGATTTTTAGTCTTAACCGCCTTTTCCATTTCGTTTCCGCGTAATTGCGGTTTTTGAGACACTAACGATGCTCATGAGGAAATGCCGCGGGGGCGTGTCTTGCTTCTAGATAATAAAACTAGAAAAGTATTATGGTGTTTTTGAATGAAAAATTCCAAATACTTCATCATCTTTCACAAGTTCTGATGAAATTCATCATCAAGAAGCATAACTTTCTGATATTTTCAGTTTATTCCTTATTAAAATCAATTTATTTTAATTTTATTTTTTGTATAAAATGATCAAATGACTGCCTTTTTTCTTCCTACGAAATGTTTTCAAATAAAAATGGCTCCCATGATTGCCGTTACATACCCAATGTTGACTTAGTCGTTTAGACAAAATAAAAATTAAATATGAAAACTGATATTCACTGCATGCGTTGCTCGGAAGTTATTTGAAGTCCATTAGTAAATCTGGTGACGATTCATTGAATTTGAACATTCCTGGAATTTGAATAAATGCATTGAATACGGTATTTCTCTGTTTATTTACCCTATCGTAGAGCTAGCTCATGCACAACCTTTGTTGTATAGTATTTTCGTGACATTTTGGTCACTACTTCCAGCCAGGTCCCACAGAGAAGATTGAAACAAAATGCTTTTTCTGACATTTCCTTAGCTCTGATGGGATAGAAGACGGTGAAAAATGGACTTATGCTAGTGCATATTTGTACTTTTGGGTGTAACTGCAAAGCTGGGGATGCAGTTCTGTTCACAGTGGAGATAAACATATACAGTCATGGAGGTGGAATATCACCAACCGGCTTGAATATATTGATTGCTTATAAAAGTTATTGGCAGAATTCCTCCGAATTTCAAGTAATGCGACAAGTAAATATGAATAATTCACGTAACAAATTTGAAATAGAACTATTCTTGAAAAATGCCACAAATGGAAATGTCAGCTGCGTTCCTCATTTATATCCAGTAGAACAACAACATTTTTACAGTTTCACTTTACTTGAATATTATGTGACCAATGCATTTATACATGGATCAGAATGTGCTACGTGGTAAAGTAAATAAAAATTACATTTAATTGAAATTCCACAAAGATCGAACTTTTATAAAGGCTTGTTGCATTATGATCGTCTCTACCGACTCCCATAAACCAAGGTTTCCTAAACGCTAGAGATTAGAACCCATTTATTGCTTGCGCATATAGTTCGAAAATGAATGTTAAATACTTCTTTTATCAATCATAATACGTAAAATATTTATATAAGGCCTATATGGAAATGTCAGGGGTATTTTGTGTCTAGACGATCCCGTTTACCCCATGTACTGTTGTTGAAACGATATGGTCCACGGTTTTCAATCAGCTTGTCGAATAGTCCCAATTTTAGAAGGGTAGACCTCGTTGGTATGCGTCCGTTGCACAGCACATGATGGGATGTTTTTTCTCCCGAAATGCGAACATTCTGTTACTTATTTTAGAACAGAACTATCATGCTCATTAACAGCAGGCAGTTATCGTTTATCTACGTGTTGTTGTGGCCCATGGTATATCGAACGCAGTTTGGTGATTCTTCCCGGTTATTTATTTCATGTCTTGTTGTGTGCGGAATTCCAAACTTGTATTGATGCAAACAGTAGCAATCAGGTGATATCGAACCGAATACAAATTTAATAAACGGTACAATTTTGAATAAATAAGTAGTGACTGCCAGTATAAACGATGCATTCGGAACCATGTTGCTTTAGTTGTTTGTGTGCATTTTGCAGGCCCGATAATCAATTATGTGGACAAAAGAGAACTTATAGGCTGCAGCAACAATTGACACGTATTCGCAAACATAAAGCAATGAAAAAAAGCGAAAAAATTGATTTGGTGGGTAAGGTTAAACTGACTATATGTTTATTCTGTTGAGATTGGAACTTAACAAAATGAAACATGACTAAACCGCGTTTTGGATAAAACTAACTGTCTAGGTTAAGCGCTTGCTAAACATCCGGATGATATTGTTATGCGCTGATGGATATCAAAAGCAACCGGGCATCTTTGTAAAGCCGTGTAGCTTAGCTTCCGCTACTCTTGCCCAAACGTGCTTTGAGATTAACGTTTGATGAATCTTTGTGATGAAAGCTTTCATCAATCTTCAGCAGTTAGCATAGTTTCGGAGCAAATGTTTATTGTGGTTTATAGAATGGTCTCTATAGCATCTTGATGTTGTCTGCTGTAAACAAACACCGGAGGTGCAACAAAAATGTTTGCAGTTTGCAGTGTTGGCCTTCTTCATTCATTCTCTTTAACGAAAAGCAATTGTTCAAGTGATTATATATAAGCAAGACAATAATATTTAACCGACCGCGAAGGAGTCGGCCTAAATACCTATTCCTACCCAAGCGGATTTCTACACCGACAGTATCTAAACTGTTTCTACTTCAATATTCAATGACTCCTTGGCAAATTTCCAAAGTTAAATTTACTTTTTATATTCAGTCAGTGGGATATTATTGCTATTACAGAGACTTGGCCCATAGCTGATATTTCGGACTCCGAATTGTCTTTATCGCAATGTCTCTATTCAGAAGTGAGCGTCCTACCCGTGGTGGTGGTGTTTTACTCTCCTACCGAAACAGTCTTAATTGCGAGCAAATCTACCCTCCCGTTTCGACATCGGACACTCTGTGATGTAGGTTGAAATTGTTCAAACATGATGATTGTTTGATTGGTGTATTCTATCATCCGTCATCATCCCTGGGAGACGGCCAATGAAACGCTTTTACTAACTATGGCACACATTCTTACGCAAACATTTAACCATGTTCTCCTCTTGGGTGATTTCAACTGCCCCAATCTCAATAAATCAGCTACCGTCCGCCCATTTTTCGAACATCAATTCAAACGGCTGATTGACTCGCATCCACTATATAACCATGTGAAGGTGGCCACCAGGTTTGGAAACCTACAATTGCCGTCCATACTGGATTTAGTGTTGACCAATGAAGAGCTGATGGTAGAGTCTGTCAATGTGATTCCCCCCTTGGACGCAGCGATCATGCAATGCTTAGATTAAAATATGTTTGTTACGCTTCGATTCAAGGAGGTTCCCCAGGTAATACGAGCAGATCTATAGACTACACACTGTTGAATAACTTGGCGCTCTCTACTCAGTGGGTTCCCTATGACAAAGAATCCAATCCTTTGGTCGCCTGGAAGAAATTTATTGACAATCTCACAAATCTAATGATATCCATGAATAAGACCAGAGTAATCACCAAATCCGGCCTCCGAAATTCACTTATTCGAAGTAGAACAAGGAAACGGCTATCGACGAGGCACTTATCCTGACGAGAATATAATGGTCTTCCGACTGCTGTCACGTGGAATAACTATCGTACGTTGAGGAACCATTGCACCAGGCTGATTCGTGAGGATAAACTGAAATACAAAGATGCGTTAGCACAGAGGTTCATTTCTAACCATAAGCTGTAGTACAAATACGTCAGCGTAATTCGGAAAGTAAAGTTTGGTATACCGGCACTAAGTAGCGCTGGAAGAGTTGCAGCCACTCTAACGGAAGCAGCTGAAATGCTGAAAACTCAGTATTCCAACGTTTTTGTTTTGAAGGTTTACAACTACCCCCTCCCCCGGTTGCATCGTCTTCCACATCCTTCACTGACCTATGTTTCATTTACTGCTGAAAACGTCAAAACGAAAATAATAGCTTCGCGAAAACATGCTACCCCATTTGCGGATAAAATACACCCGAAATCTCCGATCTTTCTAGCAAACACATATCCGAACCGCTCGCCATTCTGTTTCAACGAGTGTTCGACCAAGCAACACTCCCCGAATCATGGAAACAAAGAATCATTTCACCCATATACAAAGGTGGTTGTCGTAGTGACCCCGCCAACTACCGACCTGTAACCCTGCTTCCGGTGTTATCGAAAGTCATGGAGTCAATTTGGGCAGATTCTATGATGGAACACCTCAAAAGGTACAACGTTCTTTCGACAGCTCAACACGGGTTTAGGCAAAAGCGATCCTGCTCCACCAACCTGCTTCTTGTTTGAGATGGATGAACCAGTACATTCGACGAAGGGAATGCAATGGATGCCATTTATCTCGACTTCTCGAAAGCATTTGATCGAATGAATCACAAAATTTTGCTGCGGAAGCTCTACAAATACGACATTCGAGATTCCGCGTTTGACTAGATTAAAGCGTTCCTCGAACGACGTACCATATCAGTTCGTGTTTCTGATTCCACATCCAAATCTATCCAAACTATCCGCGGTGTTCTACAAGGGTCCGTACTTGGTCCCCGTCTGTTCCTTGCCTTCATAAATGATCAATCGAAAGTGTTAGTGTTAGTGTTGCAGACGACGCCAAAATCTAGAACGCGGTAACAGAGCCTGAAAGCTCTTTAATCTTTCAGGAATCACTCAACGCAGATTATCAATGGTCTAAGGAAAACAATATCGAATTTAATGTTTCTAAATGCAGAATCCTATCCCTACGCCACAAGCAAACATTCTCGTATTTCCTCGGGGATCAGCAGCTACCACACATTTCCAGTGAAAACGACTTAAGTATTGTTGTTCAAGAGGATTTAAGGTGCTCCATCGACTGTGCTAAGGCCTTGTCTGCTGCTATAAAGAATGTCGTCTTACTTCGGCGAGTCTTTGGTCGCTTTGAATCATCATTATTCCCACGTTGGCTATCAGCGTACATTCGACCCTACAGGGACTAAGCCATCCAAACTTGGAGTCCATGGCTTAAACGTGGTTGCAAGATGCTAGAGCGTTCACAAAGGATGGCCACTAAGATTGTCAAGGGATTGCATTACCTGACATACGAGGAGAGATTACGATCGTTGGAACTATATTCTGCTCAGTACCGCCGAACTCGAGGAGACTTGATTTTGACGTATTACATACTGCATAACCCAAACCGTCAATCGCTGCTCATGTTATCGAACAGTGTACATCTAAGGGGACACCGTTTCAAGCATTTGCTTCCAAAGTCTCTATTGGAATGCCGGCGCCAGTTTTTTGCAGTCAGATTATGCAGTTCTTGGAATTACCTTCCATCTGATGTCGGTTGTGTACCCATTATTGAATCTTCAAAACAGAGACTCCATGAAACCTTGGCAATTCTCACATTCGTACACCACCAAAAGGAAACGCAAATTCATTGCAACCTACATTCTCTATTATCTCCTATTCGAACTCAATGTAGTTCCGTTTTCGACGTGTAAGGATTCATCTGTGTAAATATCCTATAGGGACAAGAGAAGCAGGAGCTTGTAAGTTATCCCATAATAAAACTTTGACTTTAACTTCGAGATCAACACAGTCTGATCACACTTCGAACTTTTGATCCAGGGAGATTCAAATAACAAATAATATTGTTCCGGGGATAGTGAAGAAAGTTATTAACTGTAAATTGCTCTCTGAAATTTGGCGTAACAAATTATAATAAGTTACATTTCCAATAATGCTTGATCATCTGTTGACATCATCAATAAAACACCGAACCGAATAAGACTAAATCATGAATTGACTAGGGATTATTTTCTCAAATATAATTCATAGCAATAACTCAGTGCTGAAATGTTGAACTCTTCAAATTAAAAACGAAATCTGCGTACATGATGCAAGTCAAAGTACGGTTGCGAACATCAATGATTGTAGTTTCGTTTAGCTTTTGATGTCCAAACGAACTGCTGTCTCCATAGTTTAGTGGTGACGTTCGTAAAGCACAGCTGCACATGTTCTAGTGTTACTAACATTAACTTGGTGAATATCAACTGCGGAAATATTTCAGCAACAAATGTCACCAATGTAAGGATAAGCTTTTGACGTTATTCTGATTTAATTTCGTCCTACATTGTTCAACAAAATGCGAGGTTTTAATTTATTGTATGAATGTGATTTTACATATCGACTGAGTTGTTAAAATGTTGAAATTAGTTGTCATTTTTATTTAACATTTCAATATTTTGAAAATAAAGCCTATATTCCGTTAACCGGTTTTATACCCTTAGACAGCATAGATAGTTCATTTGAAACACGACGGAAATATTTGATGCTATATGAAGATTCACGATGTTTAACCAAAAAAAAGTGTTGCGATGTATTGCACACGATTCAACGCTGAAGCTATGGTAGTGAAACATTCTAGTATTACATAGAAAAATATCGCATAATTTAGTAACTTGAAAATTGATCTGTCACATCGATTGCATTGATTTTATTACCTTGCTCAAGTTCTGAGCATAAGCATGCATCAATGCCTCGAAATCGAATGCAGTACAGAAAAGAAGGGGAAAGTCTCACCAGAACAACGTTTGACATGAGAGATAGATGGAGCGTTGTGAGATAAGAACAAGAGACAGGCTTTTTGCTTCAATATACTTCTGTCTTTTCAGGTTCTGACGAAATTGCATGATGTTGCTGGTCAAATGAATTCGCAAAATAGTTATGACGGAACTGTGTACTTCCTAACGACTACCAAATGCTAATCTAGCGTTCTGACTGCAAAACGGCTTCAAGCAGAAAATAGTAATTATGGCATAACGTCATTGGATTTCCATTTGTTTAGTTATTAGTTGACAGATCGGACAGACAGATTAAGCTTCTATCAATGAAGAAGCAAGAACACAGCAATAATAATGATAATACCAGACTGGTTTCTTTTCCTCTCGATATACGCAGATAAATTGTATAGCTATTCCTGAAACTAGTAATCCAAGAAAAAACGATTGTCTCGATAAAGGAATATTTCATCTGTCCATTGCTGCACGTAACGTATTCTGATTGAGCATTACAACGTTTCCATAGCGAATTTATGCATGATGGAAATCCAGTAAACAATGAAAATATCTGCCCTTATCGGTGACCAGTGATCGTGATGAAACCAAGGCAACCTAGTTCAGTGCATTATTGGCTTCTTTTTTACTCTTATCAAGGAGTAAAATGTATGTATAAACAACACTATCTAAATCAATCGATTTATATCTGTTTTGCAATGTGAACCGGGGCTGACAAGCACAGTTGATATATTAGTATAATAATAATGATTGGTTTATGCATAATTTTCCCGATTTTTTTCTACAGATGACAGCGGACGATAACAAACTTGATCTAGAAATTTCACTCAAATTTTCATCTCAAATGACAGTCCTCTATTCGAAAACAAAGCACTGTTATATTTTTAATTTTGAAAAGCTTATTTTGAGAAACACGCCAAATGGAGTAAAGCAAGTGATGTATATGTTGCACGATAATTTTTGACCTCTAAACTATATAGAGCGTCAAATCAATAAAGCTTCAGGGTATATGAAGCAGATCAACTGCTATTTTGATTACGTTTGCTTGAATTGGTCCAATCTTTTTTCAACTGCAATATGAAACTAGTTATTACGTAACAAGAATACAAAATAAACTGTAAAGACCCACAGCTAGGGTATTAAAACTTAGCGATATTACTTGAAGATATTTGGTTCCGGTAACCTGGAATATCTGGGTCATTGTAGATTATTTGTGACACCCTAGCGTTTTACAGGTAAGAGAAAACCTCAATGGTTTCGTACCAGGTTTAAAATGATTCAGTGGCGCTCTCAAGTGTGTTAATAAAAGCACTTATTTGTTTGAGTTAAACGCAACTCAACCTTAGTATACCCCAAATGATATGAGTATATTTATTAGTGTGCTTTCTAAAGCTGTATAGATGACATGAGTTAATCAACCTGGTGCAATCAACAGTTTTGCTGGTATATCATCAATATTTGGTAAAATACAGCTGTGGTATTGTCCTACTAAGCAAATGACTTAGATAGTCCCCCTTTGACATTGGTTCTGATCTAAAAAGGGCGGCTTACGTCATCACCTTTGAATTGAAGGTGCAATGTGACTCGCAATTTGGGAGCTGACGCAATCGGTTCTTTCGCAGTTTTCGGTTTGCTATGCTTATTAACAAACGCTTTGGGGTAAGCGTTTTTTTGTTAAAAACTCTCGGAGGTTTTATAGTTCTTGTTCAAATCTGTCTTCCGTGCAGATTTGCCTCGTTCTGTCAAATAAGGTCCGAACAAGACCACGTTTATACTCCAGCGGCATAAAGGTCTCGAAGTGTAAATATTGGCCTGTCCACGTTTCCTTTCGATAAACGGATCAAGCAATCGATCCATCTTCTCTTCTGGTCATACAAATAACAAGGCCAATGAGTGTGCTGTTGGATTCATATTCCATTGTGAAGTGTATATTTGGATGTAGTCTGTTGAGTTCATCCATAATGTTCGTAGCTTCTTCTAAACTTTTTGTTATAATTAGGGTGTCATCGACGTATCTCTTGTACAGGATAGCGCGGCCCAGAATATTAGTTCCTTTTTCTTCCAGATGTGCCGTGAACAAGTCTGCCAGGACTGGGCCTAGTGGGCTGCCCATAGCGACACCATCGATTTTTCTGTACGCATTCCCTTGAAAAGAGAAAGACACGTCGGTTGTGCAGAGCAGTAGTAGACGCTCAAGGACGGACACCGGTAGACACAGTCGAATATTTTCTTTCTCTAAGTGATCGCAAATGATTTGTATGACTTCACGAACTGGTACATTAATGAACAGGGATTGAACATTGAAGGAAGCCATGTGTTGTCCTTCTATGTTGATCCTGTTCAAAATATCCATCAATTCAAAACTGTCCTTGACCGTATGCTTGACCATCGATCTATGAACTGGTTCTAACACCTTAACCAGCCATTTCGCCATTTTGTGCTGTGGTGAGTTCGTCATAGATAAAATTGGTCTGAGTGGCACACCTGGCTTGTGGAGTTTCGGCAGGTCATAAAATAGGGGAATCTGAGTTCCTCACGGCTTCAAGTCCCGCACGGTGTCCGAATCGATGAAATGTCCTTCTAATAGAAACTTAACTTCAGAGGCGGTTTTCCGTTCCAGCTGTTTGGGGTCATCACATGTTTTTTCTCGTAAGAACTTGCTGGGATCATTGAGGATACATTCCATCTTTCGTTGTTAATCTGCGCGGTCCATCAGGACAGCCCCAGAACCTTTATCAGGGTTTAAAATGACCAAATCAAACTTGTCCTTTAATTCTTTTAAAGCGGTTAAATGCTCGGGAGTGAGAAGTGACTCGGTGGTGTTATTCGGTATTGTCGCTCCAAGTCAACCACTTTCGTTTTTATCCACGACTCTGCATCTTTTGAGATTGCTTTCAGCACTTAACATCATAAGTTGGTTTAATTCCTTTTCTGTTTTCTTATCACGTTTGGCTGTTGCTTTGAGTTTAACAAGCCGCTTTCTCGCGTACCACTTGTTTAAAAACAGTATCCTTTTTAAAGATACGATACTGAAAATGTTCACTAACTGATAAATACAAACATGTTGTTGCTACCAGGGATTTTACACAATTACTGGATCGATTCTTTTGAGTTGATGTCGTTTCCAAATGGAATAATTCAATGCTATTATTTTTGATTATCGTCAAGGTTAGCAGTTGGGTTCAGAGTGCAAATACAGGAAGATGGAACTGGTACTTGGAGGCTTTCGGGTTTTACACTCTACATCTTCCTCCGGCATCTGTTACCTACTTTATTCGGAAGTGTTTGGTCAGTTGCTTTTTCTGTGTAGGTCACAGGCCTCGTGTCCCACCGAATCCTGTATGTGTTTACGGGTAGCCTGACAAATACAAGCAAGTGTAAAGCTGCAGTCAGATATACGCTTGTTTTTATCGCAGAGAACATATGTTCCCCAAACTTTCTGACCACAGATGTCTACCACATGCTACAACGGATAAATTGTGTTGTGACGAACAAGATCCTTGCAATGTTTTTGATTCAATTCCATTCCGTGTCCTTTCACTCTGGTATTGCATACTAAATCGTACAGAGCTTATCGATTAAGTGGTCCGACCATGGAAATTTGTTTATTAAACTGGAGAAACCGTGAATATTTCAACCAGCATTGCTTGTTTCACTTCACATATCGATGGAGTTTTCCTACAGTCATCATATGAACGATTGCTTTGTGCAGGCACGCTTTCTTCCTCAATAGTAAATAATTTCTTCAATCTGTTCCACTTTTGAGCCTGCATGCATTTCTGATGCTATCTAAAAATGATCACTAACTAGAGGGGATCAGCCAAAAGATAATATAATTCTAAATGATTTCATTTTTATTTGACTAATTATGAATTACTGCAACTGATTGTCATAAACTGTTAAAATGGGTGACTTCTCAGAGTGCGAGATTAATTGATAAAAAACCACTTATGTTCTTTACCAGCCTACTATGTCAGATACGAGTATAGTATGACAAAGCATTGGTGCATTCCAAACAGAAACCCATTGTCTCACAAAATATCTCAATTTGCTCAATAGAATGAACTCCATATATTGAAGAAGCTTAGCTCCGGTTATTCATACAATGGATAAATAAAGGAGATTTAACTGAGTTGCAGCATTTAACGTAGTTATGACCAGATTCAAGATAAAACCTTATTCTGTCACTCATAGGGTGGCTAAAGTTCTGGTGACCCCCTATGTACTATTTCCGAGTTTAAAACAGATTGATTAGTTAACTCTTTCTGATTTCTATGTTCCGGCTCTAAGGCTGCTGTGAATTTAACCCTTGTAGTAATTTAATTGTTTAATTGACTTTTTGTCACCTGGAATAACATCTATAGACACCTTTTACTGAGTTTGCCAGACAGGATTGATTGTTTACATGCGATCGAAATGTTTGTGATAACCAAAAAGGAGCAATAGACGACTGTTTCGTCCTGTTTGGGACTCTTCAGCGGTGCGCACTTTTTGTATTCCTGTGAGGACTCGAACAGCGAACTTTTGATTTGGAGAATTAACGATTAGGGAACTAACGATATCCCAAGGAGTGAAACCCACAGCCAAGAAGATCAAGAGTGCCGGATGCCTCTTAACAAACGCATGGGCTAATCGAAGATTGCTATTCTAAAAGAGAATTGATTGTTCCATAAGTTTTTTCAGTTCCGATGAGAAGAAGCAATAAATGCCTTTCGATAAAGATGTATCTTTGATGAGTTCAGTATCCACACTGTAGTTGGAAATAAATAAGGAGATGTAATTGCAGTCCGCCGGAATGTCCATTGTTATAAACGGCAGGGTATATCTGAACATCCACGCAGATCTTTGTTTCACTTGAGTGGTGTCAAATGCCTTACAAAATCAAAGAGGCTGCGTTAGCTCAATCAATCTGATATTTGAAGTCAAATTAAAGGGATATTTACAAAGAATAACAAACTGCATGTTCCTCGACATTGCAGGTTTTCAAATTTCTCTAACATGGTTCTATTTTTCATTAATTTCATCCTATGGCAATTAATTGGTTCTCAATTTATTCTTGGTGAAATACCAAGCCAAGCAAAGAACTGTACTTATTCCTCCGTTAAGAGCAGAATATTAAAGCGAGAATTCATGCAGGAAATAGAAACTGTGGTATGAATAACATTAGATCGTCTCAGCTCATTTGATGGTCGTTCCTTGCAAATCAATAAACGAAGAGCGTGAATTACCCACGTATTGTGAAAAGCTGCGCTGCAAATACTTTAAGCTGAGAAAAATGAGAATGGAGATAAAGAGTGCTGGATTGAGGGGATATGATTTTCCGATCGGACTGAGTCTGAAAGTCCATATATAACTTATCGGCTGACAATGGAATCAATTAATGTCAATAAAGAATAATTTGACGTGTAGAGATGCTTCTACAAGTCCGCTTCAAAATTGTGAATTTCTTAGAATACAAATCTGGTAAGAAAAACAGTATCATGACATAAGAAGCACGAATGAATGAATGTGGGATCGATAGCTTACGGCAGCCTCAGTCATTGAAGGTGTGAAATTAAAGATTTGTGACTCAAAAATGCGTGTTTGCAGTTAGAAGCACAATGAATTCAGATAGGCAGAGAGTGTAAATATATGATTTTGCAAGATGTAACATTTAAACAGTTACTTGTTTAAGGAGGATGTCGGGAAGAGATTAATAGTCTTACGATTAGGATAGTACAAAATTTTACCTTTGTGAGGTTTGAAGCACGCTTAACACCATCAGACCGTGCATTAGAGAAACTTTTGAGTGTTAAAAGGGTTTGACGGAGTAGTTGTTGTTGAATACACTACATCCGTGAAATAATTTATCAGGAAAGCAGATGTGGTGTGTGCTACATTTTCAACGTGAAGAAAAGAAAAGAACTGGAAATACAAGTTCTCCCTGTAATACACCTTAATTTACATAAAGAATAAAAGATCTGATGCCGTTAGAATATATGAACTAGCTTCAGCCAGTAAAATACTCCCCTATATAATTAAGCAAACGCGGTGGGAGATTATGTTGCCATAGCGATGCCAATAGAATTTTTATGTGAACTGACTTAAAAACCTTTTGGTCAGCCCGCAAAACAAGCGAAACCAATCTTATGTCCACCAAAGATAAACTGGAAACTAAACTATTAGCAAACACATGTACAGTAGAAAGATGTTTGTAAAGCATGAACTGGTTAGGATTACGATCAACAGATTAGGGCGAGAGCCATAATATTAGCGCTAATATCTAAGGACTACGGAAAAGGAAACCGTTGGCTGAACCTTTTCTTTTTCATTGTTAGGTGCTGGAGTAATGTGAGTGTCAAGCAGGGAATCAACCAATTCTATCTTCTTACAGACGTTTATAAATGTCGAATGAAACCATTTTGTTGCTACGTCGCTGTTTCTAAAGTGAACTGGGAACATTGCGTGAAATCGGGTGTTCACGTCACCTCAGCCCGATAATATTTATTGATGTGCATATTTGTCGGTAATAGGCGAATCGTAATTTGTTTGATCCCATTTGAATTCTCTTTGAATGAATCACATGTTATTTTATATAGACCACTTCTTTCGGTTTCCGTTTTAATGATGCTCATGAGTTATCCGTGGATATTTTTTCACGGAAACATTTTTGATTGGTTATTGGATCACTACACGAGAATTTACTAAAAAATACTTTTCAAAAGCTATATTGTTGCCACTAGCTCGAAACCATAATCGAATTCGAAGATTTGACTCCAGGGGATTCAGCAATAGATATTTCATCCGCTTGATTCAGTTAAACTGATAGCAGTTCCATAGTCAAATATTTTTCACGTCTGGTTTGTAACATTGTGATTCTCATCAAAATATGAAAAGGTTCAAGCCAAAAGCAGTGTTTTCAACTAAAATAATAAATCTTACTCATTCTTTAACATTCTACAACAACGGTCTTTGGCAATTACATGTTTAGCGACCCTTTATTATTTTCGCTGTTTTGCTTCACTAAATGGCTTCTACGGAAGGACGCATTTTATGAATAACAAAAACTGAATGGTTGTCCAGTGTCATGTTATCAACATTTTTTAAGTAAAGTGGTATTTCTTTTATTGAGAAAGCGAACCTTCCCTGGTTAAAATAGTAAACGGTTAGCTGATCTGTGAATGTCTGTTTTCTTTCATTCCGTGACTTCCAACATTCAGTAAACATAAAAGAGTTTTCATTAATTTTGCTCAGTTAAATCGAAACAGGTTTTCAAGATCATTTCAGATTTTTCCTTTAAAAATAATAACACAACACTTCAAGGAAAAATTGCGATCGCCTTCCAGAACATAAGTGTAAGATTGCGTTCCTAAGAGGGCTGATCAAGTTTACATCTGAATTTTAGCTGGTAGCTTATTCAGAGCGACTACGGTAAACAAAATACTTCGATTCCTGTGTTCTACCACTTTGTTGCTTCTGGACCAAATTCAAACATTCCGTTTCACGTCAAACCGGTCACCTAATCATAACAAATGTGGTATTATTAAATTTCCTATAACGGTCGACCAATCCAGCTTGGATAGAAAAAGTATACCAATGTAGAGCAATTAATTTCTTCCGGAAGTAGGAACAGTTTGGTAAGTGCATTGGATCTTTTAGTGTGTTCAAATGGAGGATGTTTCAAAGTACTTCCCTTTTCAATTGAGGGATTATTTTTTATTCGAAATGGTTATTTTACTGCTTTTAAAATGTGATAATGAAAGATTTGGTTAAAATTCAGAGTATGCCCGGGATTCTGGTCTTTACGGTCTCATACATAACAACAATGTTTGTGAGCTTGAGCGTGTTATCATATTTGGCAAAAGGTGCATACAAACAGGGAGCAATCGAGACACAACTACTTGACGTATCAGTTTAGTCACAGTGCTACAAGATGGTTATATTTGATATCATATATTCCTTTTTTAACTAAGTAATTTAATTTCTTTGTGAATACTTGGAGATATTTCAAATTCGAAAGCTTGTAACTTATTAATGAAAAGAAATTGGAAAATACAAAGTGAAGTGAATGAATTTTGAAAGGTATTCACATTTGTGCAGTTACTTTGCAGCCATTTTTATTGAGTTCATGAAGATGACTGTCTTTGTATTGCGGAATGGTCTGTCGTATTCTGTGAGACAAAAACTTCCTTTAATACACAAACGTGTTTGAGCAATGGGGAAGATTCACTTGCTACAACGATGAAAACCTCAGTTGTATATATTGAATTTTATTATTGAGTGTGGTTTCAGCGTCAAAATTTAATCTTTGGGTAGAAACCAATTTCCTTGTTGTAGGTAAAACAGATTGAATTAAAAATGTGAATTGTGATGAACATTTTAAAATCAGCTGACGTAAAGGACTTCTTTGAAATCACTGGTTCGACGGAAATTTCTAGTTCTTACTATTCAAGGTCTTTTTCTAGGAAAATGCAATGCAGATAGTTTATTTTGGGGATAAAGGAAAGTTTCGTAAATAAAAATTATTAGACGGAAATTTTCCGACTAGATTTTCTAGTGCAGTCAATCAATGTTTTTTAAATAAAATGGTGCTTACTATTTCAGCGTGAGTTATTGTTCCGCTTGCTTGTGGCTAAAACGGTTTTCTTACTTGTCCTTCAATTCGATTCATGAATTTGACGTTTGCACGCAAAAACGCCATTACTTATGGAAGCCTGACTTCTCGAATTGCGAATGCATTCCCAACTTAGAGCTGAAACAAAACACCCAATAGCGTTTTAGGTTTAAGAGAAATATAATTATAATTGGTATATGATTATCGAGATATATAAACGTTAATCGATGTTGTTTTTGACTCCAATTGCGATGATTTCGTTTGACGCTCAAATCACCTTTTTGGATTGGGTTATTCAGGTAATCACAAGTTCTTTTGTAAAATTTACTATTAATATCGTAGTACAAATATACTAATATTTTCACTACAAGTTTTGGTATACATGACTGCTGTGTGTGAACTTCTTTTGCTCAGCCAAAATATTAAATGGTTTTCATAGAAAAAAATCATAGATATGAAGCTTCAAACAATATTTTCGAAAAAAATGCTTGGCTTTTATTGAAGGGGAAACTTATTTCAATAATTGTAACAATTAGATAATCACAGAATACACAAAAATTATTGCGGTATATAAAATGGATTCTTTTCAGTCCAACTTAAAAAAATTATATATAAATGATAGATTTTATACATAATGTGTTTTCGGAAATGATGATGCAATCCATTGTGAAACAACAAATATTTATAATTGCCCAAATCAAATCGTCATTTTGGAGCTTTAATTCAGTGTAATACCATGAAATTCCGAATGTATGTAGCTGATTTCGCTTCAGGGTCTAGGTATATTTTCTCACTGGTAAAGTATTTCCTTTAAGATGATCTTGTTTTATATCTTTGAGCCAAGCAAAAGGAAAGATTCACATAGGGCAAGAGGTTTTATTTGGACAGAATTCCTTTGTTCACCTTAATAATTCCGTAGTAGAAAAAATATCGAATTATTTCTTTGAGGATATGACAGGGAACAGAAGATTGAAGCGAAATTTGTACGTGACGTGAATTCATGACTTCAGCGATCAGTGTGTCACTTTTGTTTTACTAAGCTCATTTATCTTAGTTAACTGAGAGCGAACATGCCACTTGATGCACGTTACTATACAGCACTCATTAATCAAGAATGGGTTATCCTCATTTCGATTTGATTCTCATGTTTCATCCGTTTGCTCAGGATTGATGATCAACAATATGATTTCTTAAACAGAATTTATTTATCGCTTTTTGGCAAGCCAAAGTGAACGAAACAGTTCTTTTCATAATACCATTGAGTGAAAAGCGAGAATGTGTTTAGAAAGAGATAAGTCATCATTTCCACATGGCGAAATTAATGTGAGGCATAAGCTTGGATTAGCTAGGAATTTTCTACGGTTATATTGAATATCATTTTGATTGGAAGAGCTGCCATTACAAAACAGAAGAAACAGACGGCTAATGAAAAATAATATTACTTGCAGTTTATTGAAGCAAACGAATCGAAATAAGGTATTCAGCGATAAAAATGTAATGAGGAAATTATATGGCAAAAGGCAATTGTATATATTTCAATTTAACTTCCTGTTTCGATACTTCCCGTGGAAATAAAAAAACAAACTACACTCATATTGTTTGTTGGCAGTGATCACAGAACAAACATTTGAATTAATTCAGGCCATTTGTTCCATTCAGTTGCGTTCAATCTTGTGAACATATAAGTACTGTTCGTCAGGTGCAGTTTCTAGGATCATCTTTAACTTGTTCACTAATGAAAGATTTGCGATTTAACCCGGATTGTTTTGCTCATCCCATCCAGGTATCCTCGAGACCTCGGTCTTTAATCAACAAAACATAACACTGATTAGAAGACACGGTTCATTCGTAGCACAGTCACAGTTGAGGTCAATGAGGCATTCTGGATAAAAGGGTATTTATTGACAAGGGTAAAAGGTCATCTGTTGAACAATTAGACTGCAACAACTTTGAGATATTTCTACATTAAAAAGAGTAATGGGAAATCAATGTTACCTGTGAGCGGAATGTGACTAAATTGTTGATTTTATTTGATTGTGGGTCTTCATTATGGGGAAAGACCAATGTGGGCATGATTTTTTTCTACTGTTATTATTTTCTTTCATCTGATAAAAATTATTTCAGTAAGCTAGTAAAACTTAAGATACAATTCCGTTGAAGGAAAAAGTTGTACTATTCCGGAACGAACGAAAATGTGGGGAATAGGAACCTTTTATTATTTTTGCATCAGTTTATGGGCGAGTGCAACGGTTGGTAAACAAAACGCTCCAGGTGGAATCAAGTCTGTCAGATGTGTGCCTTTGCATGTTTACTACCATGTACGCACTTCATCTCATTCAACTGGTCGTAAAAACAACAGGTTGGCGTCGTGTGTCAGTCCTCTCGTGCATTCTGGCACTCCATTTCTTCTTGGTGTTACAGGTTGATGTGAGTTGGATAACCCCTAAGAGATAGATGTGTCTAATCAACGAAGGTTTTGGGAAAGAATTCTAGACAAAGGAAGTCCGGTAATGCGAACGGCAGAAAATGACGTAAACAGGTTACTGTTTCCTTCATAGTCAAGCCAACCTTTTAGAAGTGGTGAACAATTCCTTCTTTTGTAAAAAATCATTAGTTTTAAGGAATATTAGACTTACTGCGTTTAGTAAGATCCAGGTGTTGATTGAACTCGTGCAGCATCACTTTGATTTTGGAAATGCACTTAAATTCTCCTATATTGTACTTGTACATTGACGGCTAGGGGTACATTATCTATATTCCTTATTTTATCTCTCACTTCTATGTTTTTAGTTCTCTTCCATCTTCGTTTGAATTAGCGTGACCTTGAGCGTTGCGATAAAATTTGCAGTAGTTCGAAAGTTACAGATCAGATTTGGAAAATATTTCAAGCGAAGCAGCATGGGAATTCATTGCTTTTACTAAATGCTTCCTGTTCTAAGACAGTGCTAAGTGAAGCCCATGTATTCTAAATTGCTTGTCTGTTTTCATTCAGTTCACAGTAAATAAGCAAACTAATGAAAATAAACTAACTTAAATAGATTGATAAATTACTTGGCTATAAACTACGCACGCATTATCTACAATACTGAAAAAATAAAAATAGTCCCAGAAACATACAAGTTGATCTTTAGAAGTGGACCTTGAGGTAAGCGGCTCGTTGAATAAGCGTTTTGTTGTGTCACCATAGCCAAACCGGATGAACCATTCGAACGGTTTTGGCAATGTAACTGAAGCCGAGAGGCAACTTAATCGGGAGACACGTATATCCGCTGATACAGTTGGTGTCTTGTGGAAGTGCTTTGATGTGAACATAAGTCCAATTAATAACATGTTCAACGAAATTTTTCCATCAAGACATAAGCTGAGAGGAAGAACACCGATCAAAGCAAGACGATGGTTGTATTCGATCGCAGCGGAGAAGAGTTGCACACAACCAATATGAAGGATAGTCCGGGCAGATAAACCGTTTTTTTCTCACCTTTTCGTTTGAAAAATGATGGCCACGTGATATAAAGCCGTTATGGAACGCCCAACAAAGCAGAGCATGTATTGGTTTTACCAACAAATTCAAATCGCTTCGATCATTCATTTAATAATTGGTTTATCTCACTGGTGGCCAACGAGTAATTCAGAATATTGTGAAAGCTGATCTACTGAGCTAGTTTTCTGGCAAATTTCGTTTTACCTGTCAAAAGAAGCAAGTATTCATCTCGTTTGACGAGTTAGGGCGAAAGTAAACACGGAGTGCCTTGGTATTGGTCTCCTATACACACCAAGCTGGATATCGCAGTGTTTTGCACTGATAGGAGAGTTTATCGATAACTGCTACTCTTTAAATGCCATATTTTTCACAGATGAAGGTTGGTATATCTTCTCCCTTGGAGTTGGTAGTAAAAACGGTTGGGTCTAATGAAATATTGTTTTTTTACATTTATGCAGTCTCTGGAGGGGTCAAGTTTGATGTCAGATTCACCCAAATACTGCGAAACAGCTGGGATTTTATTTAATCGAAAACGTTTTACTGTATCGTAAACAGGGATAGGTCATCTGTCGCGACATTGGTCTTCAATGGTTAGGGTGCGGGATGTATTAGAGGAACTTGGCAAATTCGTTTGGGCAGTCAACTTGGTGGACTCCATGCCGAAGCGACTGCCTGCAGTGCTCACAAATGAAGAAGGGCAAATGAAACTTTGACGAGATGTAAGTACAATACCTATGCGAAATGTGAGTAATTTAATAAATAAATTTTATTTACGCTTTCTACGGTGACTCTGTTATTTCACAACTGATGCACCAGCAACCATAGTCAACATCGCGAATTCTACATTTTAATGGTATTCGGCTATTAGACGCAAAGACATTATTATTATTATTATTTCATCTTTATTGCGTCTGATATGGGGCAATATCATATTCAGTTCCGTGAATGCGCCTGGAAAAACGAAGCATTGAGAGAAATAACTATGAACAAAATCAAGATGATGCTCCAGTTTGGTCATTACCTGTATGTTAAAACAGAAGAGCCTGAGATGAAAGTCATGCCTTGTAAACTGAGGGGATATGAAACATTCTTAGTCGGCCACACACTGGAACACAATACTGAGTTATGATAATCTTATCGATTTGGATGCATATTATCAAAATTGATCAACTAAATATTCTTAAACACGTGGTTCGTGATCTTTGCATTCACCCAAGCGACGACCGAAGGTTATTGAGAACTGACAATTACATTGTCAACGATTTAACTTTAAAAGTCTGACCTGTGTTCTAATTTGACAATAATTTTAACTTCGATCATGAACTTCATAATGAGACTGCGAGTTTTCAATAAAGTATCATTATCATTGGTTTTGGGGCATAACTGGGTTGAACAACTCAAGATATCCTACAGCAAAAGTTTGCTGGAAAGAATTACATATTGCGTCATGTTAAGAAGTGTGGTGACCAGTGAAGTAATTGCTCACATAAGCGCAGTGTTTATTGCTATTTCACCAAATGACGTGGAAAATGAATGAAGGTTATTAATTAAACACACAATACAAATATTGGTCAAACACATGATGCATGAATCTCGATTTGGAAATACATCTCAGCTTCAAACATCCTACCTGTTTGTGGTATTCGACTAAAAGAAGCTAAACGATGAGTGAGTATTGTGATACATTCGTTTCGGTATAATAATGTGCAGAGAATGTTTTCTTATGGTAATATTATTGAAAACCGCAGTGTTTAGGTTAGGAATAGTTTGCATGTAGCTGGATTCTAAATGGTGCCCTCATGATTCACAAATGTTCATAAACGATGTCAGTGCATCCAAAAACCAAAGTGCACAGTTGCACAGGGGATAAACAGCTTATCAGACGTTGGATACACGCAGTTCACCGAGCGGGTTATAACTGAAGTTTTGTACAGAAAGCCGGAAACCGAAATAGTACTAAGAAATATATATTTCAACAACCATCATTATTTGTTTTGTTGAAGTTTTATTTCACGTTTTTGCCGTAATCCTGAACTGCCGTGTAAAGTTCACGGTGTTTTATCATCACAGTGATCAAGGTCTATGATGCATGTGTCCCAGTCTCAACAATTTTGAATTGTTTTAATTTATGTTTACAAAATATCGTATGGCACCCATTGTTAAGTACGAGTTGTTTGTCTAAACCACACGTCATTTCGGGGGTGCGGTAGAATAATATTTTGCAGGAATGGTAAGCAGCAATATAACCAGTTCTCTCATAAGTGTCACTTCGTCGAGACGATAAATCTCCTAAAACCTTTGTTTGCTGGGTTTGACATAAATAAATAAAAATGAATTGGATTAACAATGCAAGGTTTTACTCAGTTGGAATACTCTGTGGAATTGGGATGATGAATTTTCTCGAATTTATAATTGTTAATGCGCATGTTCGTCCGATAGTTCTCACTGGACATTTGACATCAGAATTCATATTCGCGCGCGGTAAAGTTAAGGTCATTTTTAGACACACAGTGAGCGTCTGAACGAACAGCTTCGCTGCTCTGCGATTACCGTGCTTTCTTCACCCATTCCGAAAACAAATATATAGTAAAGCTTGAATTTGCGTACTCGAAACAAATTAATTATCGCATTTATGTGGAGTCCTGTTTTGATAATCGAGACACTTTACGGGGTCACCTATTAAAAAATTACCAACTGACCCGGAATAACTGACACACGTGCTCGATAATGGAGAAAAATGAGATGATATCCTTTCAGTCAATCTGTATTTTTATCTGACAAAGGGCTTTTCGCATGACTTCAAAAACATTTCGGTAATTTCTAGATGACTTCGACGATTTCACCTTATCAATATTAGAATCAAGTTCAGTTTATATTTATGTTTGAAGAACGTACAGGCCGAAACGCATCTGAAGTTAGCCGGAATTCAAAATGAACATTTGAATGGTGCATGTGATAAGCGAAGCACGAATAAATAATTGATAAAGTTTGTCGTTGAAAAATCTTGAGGTTAAATTATGTGGCTGACGGTTAAAAATGCTTAAACGTGCATAAACGTTGTGGACCTACAGTATTTTGTTTAAAAGCATAACTGATTCTCACTAGCCGTCTATGGAGAACGTACGCCCTCAAAATGTGCGAATACCACAAAGTGCCTTTACAAAGAATTACGTCATTGAGGTGCTCCTAGAAAAAGGTGGGAAACACTCGTTTCTGTCATCCTATGCAGAAATGAACGTTTTATTATCCGCAGGGGTTAATTTATGACATAAAAATATACTAATCTCCAGTAAATTTAGATTTTTTGACCAAAAATCACAGGATTCACATCTTGTTTGGGCATAATACCTTTCGCCTTAAGAAGATAACTCTAGAATATTTTGAACAGATTTGGAAAGATTGAACATCTTAAAATATAAATTCATTTTACCTAAGATTTTTACAAAATACAGGACACATAGCACCTTCATTAATTCATACATTCCTCAAAACATCCCAGTGAACCTGCAAGAATTGGTTGAACAGCCCACCAGTTTATAAATCCTTAAAAGTGATTTAAACACGTTACCTTTCGTTCCACTTTATAAACGAATAGAGAAGTAGAGCTGAACATGTGCTTCGCATCACCTTCGCCAGGGAAATTTTGTATGACTAGTTAGCGATAAGACACATTTTGGTACCAAGTTGTATTACTACTATCGATTTAATTTCACAGTCATTTACAAATCGTATAATATAATAATATCATGGACCATGTGTTTAGACAACAAAGCTGCGTAAATCATATTCGTTTACTTTTATTGTCCTCATTTTAGCATTTGGTTCCCACTATTATGTGCCATGCCGATTGGTTCTTCCAAGTTTATATGCATTGTTAAGGGTCATAGTATGTCTTGAAAAACTCTTAAAAGACCCCGTGTAGATTGCACAAAACCAATAAATCATTAGGCTCAAATTGTAACCAATATGGCCTTTAAGTGTGCAAAGGAAATGTGTTTTACCTAAACAAAGTCAATTAGAGACAACAATGCTTGGGGAATCTCTGGAAATGTTATCCTAAAGAGGAACATTTTTTTCCTACGTGCGTGGAATTGTCGTTGCTTCCCTGAGGATCGCGTTTCTCTCACACATCATCAAAGAAAAGAAAATATCCGTCTCATATTTTGACAAATAAAACGGGATTAAAAATTCAGTTTTTTTTGCAAATCGTCACCAGGAGCTGATGATTGGAAATGAAACATTTCATCCTGGCTATTCATAGCGTGGCGACAAAATGGGACATCGGGCAATGAGTGCACTTAAGTCAAGTCATTCTCGAACCGCCGATGACTTTCAGCCAAAGACAGTGATCAATGAGCTCGTTACGTGACGAACTGTAATCCATTTTCTTATTTCCTCTATCTCGTGGTGTCGAATTGTGCAGAGAAATGCATTTTACTAGAAACTGTGAGATTTATTTATCCGGAAGTAAATGTGAAAAGACATTTACGTTGAACGGAATGGAAAACGCTTATCCCCAAACTTGCATAAATTCACTAACGTGCCGAAGGACAGTGTAGAATGTACACACCATTTAAAAGGATGCTTACATTGTACGAAGACGATCAACAACCGAGATCTGACATCTACTGTATTGCATTTACAAGAGCAGTTCAAATGTGCCCAACACCGCTTGGTGCATTTGCTCAATGAAAAATAGTTTTCGAATTCACTCTCCTAAACAAGGTTAATGTTTATGTGTGATTGGGTTGTTGTGATGCAGTATTGCAGCCGTAATTGTTCGACGAGGGAAATACTTCTTCTCCCTTCTATAAGCAATTTGTTTTTAAACGGAGCGAAACAGCAGAAGTATCGCCATTGTCAACTTTTTCGATGTGAAATGGAAAGAAACCTACATGTAATTTACACAGGAAAATTTTCAACACGAAGAGCAATAACCATGAGTTTACCTCAAATTTCAAGAATTACACATGTATACAATATTCAAAAAGAAAATTTCTCCTAATCCTTTTTGAACCAATTGTCAATTGTTACACCAAACATCTAAAATCAAATTGTAAGCGATAACCGTGTACTGTTCAATAAAACTGCAATTTGTCGGAAATGCTATCGTTATGTGTTATATGAAATGAAGTTCACTGTTGTTTTCGCAGGAAACTAAAGGAAACCGCTATAAAACATTTATGCAAATGATAAAGGTAATCATCTTTCATGAGAGAAATAATAAAAAGGATCCAATATTTCGATTCACAATTGACCCCTTCTTGGAATAGGCGCACACCATCATCCTTAGCTCTTCAAACACGGTATCACGTTTTCAATCCTCTAATCCCCTCAGTCCTGTTTGACTTGGGCATACACCATTTATTTAGTCTGAGGAACGCCGTCAGTGATTTGCGTATGCCAAACCAAGTGCTTTATTGTTTCATTCATCCCAAACAACAAACGTAGTTCCGTTGTTCCAGTGAATAGTGTACCCCGACAATGAGTCATTTTGTGCTAGAGTCAGAGATATCAGAACACATGTCTTCCCATGACTAATAATACAGGATTTATTGTGGAATCTGAGTGAGTTATTGATTTGAATGAAGGATCTGATGGTCAACGTCGTCTCATGATTTGTTCCACTCAACAATTATCATTTATTCAACCATTTCACGGTAATCAACGTTTTGATCCAAATCCACTTATTTTTATTGCCCTTCGTGTATTCATTAATATATTTACTGAAACGTTTGTTCTCGAATACAGAAAAAAATCGAGTAAAATTCAATTTGTTATTAAAAAAGTTTTGAAAATTCTTTTTCAATAAATCGGAAAATTTAATGAAATGCAGAGTCAGCTATCAACAGGGTACTCTCGGCTCCTTGTTTTGAACCTATGGACTTTAATGGTTCAGTTGATTTGGATAAACGGAAGCGTGATTAAAGAGGCATTGTACACCAGGATATCAGCATTTGTGGCTAAACATACTCAGATAGAGCCAATTGCCAATCATCACAAAAACGATCAACCAAATATCAATGCGTTTGGTGAAGAAAATGGTGTGACCAGCACTCTACACTCAACAAGTCATAAGGAATGCTGGGTCATCTACCTCAAAGCCCCACACCTCAAGATGATCCCCTTCCCCATGATAACATGGTAGTGCAACACATAGGGAAAGATTTAGTAATCAGAGAGACATTAGAAATCCAATTGCATCTTTCCAATGTGTTTGTCCAAGTGTTATTGACACAATCTCAGTTTATTTGTGTAGGACTGTTCATTTGTTTCCATCTTTACTTGCCGTTATCTATCTGTGCATGTCGATTCAATAGGATTCATCAACCCACTGCTCTATATTTTTACTTATTTGTTTTGTCAGACATAAGTGATATGTAATAATGTGCTAACATCTCCCAACAAGTTCCTTCTTTCTGTTTTGATAGAAAAATGAAGAGAAATCCTTAAACTCTTCCAAATTTTAATTCCCTAACGATTGATGTATACAAACAAGGATCATTTGACTACACACGGTGCATCCGCTAATAAGTCACGAATCAAATATCTTCAACTTTTTATAAATGCAAAATTGTTCTGATTCGTAAGGCATAGATACGTTTAACATGGGTCAGCCGGATGTTGAGATTCATGTTAAGCTTAGGCGCAGAATATTTCATGCTCCGAAAGATGAAAAGTGCCATATGTATAACATAGTTGAATGTAGTTCTTCCAAGTGAAAAAATCTATAACCAAATAACATCATGAAAACGAGATTTGAATGGGGGAAGATCAACGTATATGCCTTAATCTTATCCGGGAATGGATAACCACTGATTAATTATGTCAAACGTTACTCAACATTCCTAGCAGATCATTTTTATACACATAAGTTGTGCTGGTTTAACAAAGCTTCTACTTAGATGAAGTTAACGAATGCAACCGGTAGTACGTTATTTTATCTTTTCATTATAAGTAACACATCTAAAATCTTGTCATGCTACCCATTCCAACAGATTTCAAATTATAAATGTTACATTCTTGTGCAATCACTAACATGATCATTCATTAAAAGCAAACTGGCCGTGACCGACGAAAGGCGTACTCTTTATTTTCATGTTCTTTTCATCTTCATTTTACTTTCTTTTATTAAGAAAGAAAAATACAACTTTCAGGAAGAGGAAAGCGTCCAAGCAAAGGGCCGCCATACAACACACATAATGGGGGAAAACAGGCAGTGGTGGTGGGATTCGAACACACGTCCTCCGAGGTGATAAATGGTGATGTTGCTATCTCGCCACCACTGCCCAACTCTCCTAATCTCTCAGGAAAAAAGGACTATTTCACGCAGATCTCAGACATTATTTGTCTGGTTTGCATTGAAATTTTTGTCAGCTCTTTTTAATTCTATAAATGAGGTTCGGTACGGTTAAGCAAATTCAATGTAGAATGAAACGTTCACATTAGTGGGGTATGTCAGGGGTTCAATCCTGGGGTATAATATTCTTTCATGACGAAATAGTGTCATGAAAATGTCAATTGTTTTGTTTATTGAAAAAGTTCGTATATCATTTCCTCCTTAACGGCATTTTTCATTTGGTGATTGCGTTCTTTCAGTTTCATGCAAACATTTTGGTGGCTATAAAATATTGATAAAAAGTATGGAAAAAGAATTGGGAGCAAACTTTCTCAGCAGTGCTTTCCTAGCTGCATACTTATTTGCTGCCAAAACCGAAAAACCAAGTTTTTCCGCAATAATGGTCCAAACTTGGTCAGAAAGTAGTTCGTAATCTGGCTGATGCACTGTCCAAAATAAATCTTGCATAATTTAAAATTTTCCGTCATACAGTTGGACAGCTTGGATGCCCATCCACTCTGCCACATGCACGCTCGCCTTCAGAATAATCGATGCAAAAATAGCTTTATCAAAGACGTTGTTATGGCAACTTTCGGAATATCAAGGTCTCTAAATATTACAAATAATCAAAACTGCATAAAGTCCTTCAGTTAAGGAACTGGCATGAAATGTTTGGAGAACGTTATAGAAAATGGTCGTCCTTGCCGTGAATGAAACAATTTTCACCTACGGGCATTGAGTTTATATATAAATATATAAATATATATACTTCAAAAGTAAACCGAAGAGTACACTTATTTATATTAAGCTCAAATGGCATCACCATAATTCTTTATTCAAAGAAGGTTGAAATTGATCAATAAAAAGTAAATGAATTTAAAAAGTTATAAATAATTTGTGTGATGAACGTTAAAGTGTTACCACATCATTGAGTCTCAGGAGAAATACGTATAACTTCCCATATCACCGTCGGATTTCAGATCTCTAGCTTCCATTACGGAATCCTAACCACCAGCTGCACGTTTGATGTTATGAAATTTCGTCACTGTGATAAGTATTCCCCTGCCGTTTGGAACCCAGCTGTGTATATACTGTGCCTCTTTATTTTCCTTTATGCTTGTCGTTGCAAACAAGCAAAAGAATGTTCAATTTCTCATGCTTTTATCACACATCCATAATTCGTCATTTCAAATGATAACAGTTGCTTAAAAACCTTTCTAAAATATCCCATACACTGTTTACTAGGTTGACTTCAGATAGATTTCGAATCTGTGTTGTGATTTTGACACTTCTGCGGGAGGCCTTGTCAAAACCCCATTTACCGTACTTTTTTGTTTTGTACACTAATCACTATGATGTACTGTTTGACGAGGCTCACTTGTTCTGGTATTCTGCGCCAAAAATTGTTTTTTCAATATCACACGTATAGGTATTTAATAAAACAAATAATAATAAAAAGGAGCAAAGCACACCCAATCAACTGGTAAGCATAATTACCATAGTTTACCAAAAATACACTTCTACGAGAAACCTAAATGAGCTTCAAGCATACATAAAGCATTATTGCATACAACTTAAATATTATCCCGCATAATAATATCCTTATACTGTGGAATGTGCAAGTGTATGGGGGCGAGTGTCGAGCTAGATTGGATCAGAGATTGCAGTTCGACAGTGCATCACAATGAACAGAAAGATCTTTCTTCCCCTTACGTCAAGTAGACAGTAGCTGTCTGATTAAGGAATATAGGTGCCTATGAGTGCGTATTACCGGTAGAAAGCTCTTCCTCGTCTGTTTCTGTCCGTGTGCATGTATGGCTTCCCTTTGTATCCGCATAGGGCAAAGGGGAGGGGGACGCAGCAAACAAGTAGTATATGTTCGGAATACAGGAAAAATATCAATGGTTGAATAAATACTGTCAATTTGTTGGTCTGTTTTCCTTTTGAAATTAAAGGAAAATAAATTGGTTGATTTCACTTCTCTTTTCAGAATTGTATACTTAAGTTTGGAACCGCATCCGTGGATGTTTGACACTTCAGTAAATTACGCTTTGATTCTGGTGAAAAGCAGGACATTTTACATTATCAAACATCGTAAATTGGAGTCATAATTTCTCTCCTCAAAATGGGATTCATAAGTCAGGCTCCACCTAATCGTCATTGATCAAGGAGTACTTCGTCACGTATCCCTGGAACACGCATCAAAGAGTTCGTTTATCTCAAAGCAACGTATCCTCTAGGGCCAGCATGAATACATAGTAGAACACACAAGGCATGGTAATTGATAATCAAACATTTATTGTTCGCAATTAATACGGCACAGAGTGGAACTCGGTTTCTATGTGGGTAGAAGCACATTGGTATTCTTTCAGAAGAATTCCTACTGAACATAGGCAGCGTGTGAACAGGTTACCAGGGACGTAACACGTTGTTTGACTGCGGAAGAGAAAAAAACATTTTAGTGGACGCTAAATCTGAGACACTTAGTTGTTCACAGGCGGTTGCCCTTTTCTCTCGGATGTTTTAAGTGGGCTAGGATTAATAAAACTTGGCTCGTTATTTTCATGAGAGTACTTTGTTTACATGCAACACTTTCACACAAAATTCCAGTAAATAACAGTTGGGACAGAATGTCGCTCATCAATTATTGTATTCATAAACAGATGCACTCACAAACAAGTGTCTGTCGAATAGTGCAAGTTCTGTTCCTCAAAACATGAATGATGTTCTATCACATTTTGATCTCATTAGATTTCACGGTTATGAAAATAGACTGATGTATTTCACTTTAAAACAAATATAAAACACTTGTCATCAAATCAATACATCGTCATTTCTTCCTATAGTACTCCTGGTTCATAGTTAGTAGTCTTGATTGAAGCCTAATTCCATTGCATGAATTTAAACACAAAACATAGGAATTCAAAAATGCCTGGTAGGATGAATTGGGGAAAGTGAAGCCCGTGACATTTAAAGTTCTAATGAGAACACGTGAACAATCCCGATTTATTGCCCCAGTTGGTTCATTCATGTTTACGTTTTGATTCTCGAATGCTCTGGTTGCCATTAGGTACCATTATTACTAAGGAGCGAAAGAACTCCCGACATGCCTCCGAAAGAATTAAACGGTTTTTTGACATTGCCTGAAAACTACTGTTACACAAAATAAACAATAAACTTATTACGGATGAATATTTTGTATGTTTTGAGAACAACATTGAAATAGTTGAAACTCAGCGTTTCGTATGCTTAAAAAGAGACTGATGAGTAATAAAACCAAAAAACCAAAGAAACAGTACGTTTATGATCGCATTCCGGAGCCGTGGACTCACTTGTGATAGCTTTTTTAAGAATTCTCTTGTAAGAATATTTTGAGTGAACGTTTATAGTTAGAACAAAGGAAAGCCAATCGGATGGATTAAGAATAACTGAGGAACCAGAATTTCAAATTGCCCTCCGACTACAGTTGAACGGAAGCCAAGATGAACTCAAATTATTAGCCGCACGGAAAACGCCATTTTGTGCCTTTCACTTTTTCCAATAACTATGGGTATTGCCTCCGCAAGCTGCTTCGAACGCTAATTTTGGTTGGATCGTTGAAAAAATGGTTAATCGGCATTTATGAAATTTTTAGTTTTATGTGATTGAATACAAGGGAATCACGGATCCGTCTTATGAAAAAGTTTATTGACGTGTGAGCTTTTACCGTATGAATCAACTGTGATGTCCAATGAGGAAAGTTTTATTTACCTTAAACGAATTCTCCATGCATTTGGGTATGAGATTTTGTGAGGTAATCCGAGGGTAGTAGTCGGCTAATACAATGTTTCAACAAAGTAATTTAATTTCATTCCATCTTTCTTTTACCGTCTCTGATGCTTTGTAATCGAGTGATGGAAGTAAAGCGTTTATCACCTGGAGTTTTGTACACATTGGTTGGCGCTACGTCTTGTTTCTTCGGACCATCAGTTAATCGTGTTGATTTAAATAACATTCAGGAGATGCAAGATTTGAAATAGTCTTTGCCAATGTTTGCCAAAGAAGGGTTGCATTATTTGCAGTATATTTTCCATGAGAATATTCCAGTGAATGGGATAAAATCAATGGTCTTGAAAAGATAAATCATATCTTGGTTATGCATGAGTTACTTTGATTTAGTTCGGCAATAAAATAAATTTCACTCGCTCCGGGTAATTAGTTGGACGTATTAACTGTTAGCGCCGTTAAAGGTTTAACAGTGATTTTTATTAGCGCTTCTAGTCCAATGAAGCCTGAGAAAATTACCGGTTACCATGCACAACCAAGCTCGACGATGACAACGATGCAGAAGAAAACATTCTACTTCGTTTGTTCGCCGAGCTTTGCAATCTGTTTGCAAACGTTTCATCACCAGCCGAGGTGACATCATCAGTGTTTGTTAAGTGGCAGTCTTCTGCCTGTGTAAGGAGACTTCTGTCAAAACCAAAGGAAAGAACAATGGAGAGGGAAAAGAGCAGCATTATCTACAAAATAAACTGGAAGAACTGTTCAAAACACTATATCGGACAAACTGGGAGAAAACTGTCAACAAGGATCCGTGAACACCAATCAGCAGTCGGGGGACATGGCCCACTATCTTTAATTTCCTTCCACGAAGATCAAGAAGGGCATCAATTTGACTTCGAATTAGTGAAGATTATCGACCAAGCCCGGTCAAAACACGCCAGAGAATATCTCGAAGCTTGGCACTCCTCAATCTACTCAATATACAGGCACATCAAACTGGATCACGTGCACACGCCAATGCAACTCAAGGATCAAATGACGCAACACAAATAGGTCACGCCGTGACCTAGGAACGGACTGAAACCGCAATCAGGACGAATAGACAAACACCTCCCCTACAAACCTCAAACCCATGCACCAGTTCAACGGCGAACCGAGTCGAACAGAGTGAGAACAAGAGACAAAAATAGTCGGTACAGAAGAACACATATATAAACGAACGGACACAAGCAGAAGACTGCCACTTCACAAGAACTGATGATGTGATGAAACGTTTGCAAACAAATTACCAAGATCGGCGAAGAGGTGAAAAATAATTCAGTTTACCCGAGCTACGAGAACCGATTCGCAATACTTTGCCAACAGAACCAAGTATCCCTCACAAATGACACTATTGATTAAGATACACGAATCAGTGATTCTCAAACTAGGGTAATTGAAC